>JARHVA010008286.1:290000-295000 GCA_037957365.1 Torreya grandis | reverse complement strand
TTAAATTCAAATTTGAAATGTTAGTTGTTAGTTGTTAGTTTTTAGTGGCATGGAGGATCATGATGTCCATCATATCATCTAAGAATCAAGGTAAATGCATGATTGGAATCATGGCATTGCACACAAAGATAAGAAATCAAGAAATAATCATACAAAGAAAAAAGTGAGAAACACACAAAGGTGGCCAAGGGCCCAAATAAGCACACAAGGCATACAAAGCATATTCAAATGCCACATACACACATACTGGGAACAAGAAAAGATTGGAAAAAGTGCCATAATCACATGAAATTCATGCACAAAGGACATTGGCAAGTGTCCAAGGACACACACATATAGACATGAATAAAGGACATTAGTAAATGTCCTAGAATGCAATTAGGAAGAAAATAGGAACTGGATAATGCAAACACATCTAACTAATCAAAGCAAAGAGTGGAAGCATGAAAATTACTAAGAATATAAAATTACATCTAAATATGGAATGAAAGAAGCAAGAGTATACAAGATATGTACTACAAGACTAATGTACATGTTATGAAATACAAAAGTGTGATAAATGCTAATGGATGTCAATGTGATATCTATATAAGTAAGTAAGGAATGTACTAAAACAAGATGTCTAGAGTGTATAGTGTAAGAATGGTATAACCTAGATGGTGTAGTCATGTAGAGTATGCTCCTAGTGGGTAGATGTATCAATATATAGCTGGAATGTAGAAGTAAGATGCCCCCTCAATGGGTGGAGTGAAGCAATCAAGGATCTAGATGCATTGCACACTCTCAAAGAAGATCGAGTGAAGCATGGTAATATAGATAAATTTAAAAACAATAGAATAAAATAGCGTAATTTAAGTCTAGCATAATGGTTAGGAATGTAAATCATAGATCATGTATAAAATTGACATGTTTTTGTACTTATAAATATTACATTATTTTTGTATTTTGAAATATTTGAGCTATGTATAATCAAGTTGAGGAAACTATGTACAATAAATATTAGAAGTAAATGATACTAATTGATGAGTCTTAGATGAGACTCCCTATCATGGTGTCTTTTATCGAAGAGTGGAATCATGTGTAATCATGAAACATGATGGAAATACTGAGACTATGGCTCTGAAAGCTATATATGTTGTAAATACTCTAAAATCTATGAATTAGAAACTAACTATGGGGGACCTTTATAATTTTTAGAAGTGGATGTAGTTGTAGGGATCTTAAGGACCCATCTGGAACAAGGATAAACTTTTTGGACATGTTCCATATGTGTAGATGCATGCGATCTCAATGAAATTTCTCTAGGTGTGAATACTATATCTAAAAGCTATCTATAATCTTGAATATATGGATATTTATGAACCTTATATACTAGTGATATATATAGTATCTATGTCTAATGTTGAATTGGATAAAAACTAGTGGTGGATCTAGAATTAGTGGTGGAACAAGAATTAGCTTTGAAATTGAAACTAGTTTTGGAACTGAAACTGGCTCTGAAATTAGAAGTGGCAACTTATATGGAACTCTAATAACTATGATAATGTAATTAATTTGAATGAATTTCATGAATTGATGTACTATAGATGGAACTACTCAATGTTTTTGTATACAAGTTCTGCTAAGTAAAATGTCAAAAACTCCCATGCTATGAACTATAGTAAATGAGGTGGTCATGTGTGCAGGAAAAACCTATAGAGGAATGAGGATCTCACCTAATTTAGTCTGACTATGTCCACTAAAACCACTAATAATTATATTTGTTGGAGTAATATCCTAATTTGTATAACCCAAGGGTTGTAGTAGTGTCATAGTATACATGTTAATGTTATATCCATTATTAATTAGAACACTCTGAATGGGATGACCATGAATACAAGCTCTAATGAAGAGTGTGTGATAATCTATGTCATCCTTAGTAATATCCTACTTAAAAAAGGAGATGGAAGGTTGAAATTGAATTATAGAATGAAAATTACCAATCATGTAGCTCAATATATGTGAATCAACTATTGGTGCCTTGTATGTAACTAGTGGAGCATGTGCTTGATATGTATGATGTGCACCTAATGTGTCCTATGTCTCTAACTTGCCATGCTATGGAAGTGAATCTAAAAAGAGTTTTAGTGACTTATCCTACATTGGTTTGGATGGAGGATACTCAACTAAAGTGCCTAGATCAATTTGATTACCATCAATTAGAGCCTACATCTTATGCCTAAGACTAATGCATCTATTTGTAGTATGGTTTGGTGCCCTATGATAGTTGTAAAATGCATTCTAGTCATATTCTTTTGGAAGAGGTTTTGTTGGATCAATTTATATGATAAGATGAAGAGATATGATGTTACATTCTAATAATTATTGTATAACTCTGGCTAGAGGAACTGGTAGATTTGTAAGAGGTCATTGAGGTGGTGCTAATAAAGTGACTCTCTATGAGGGCTCTAAAGCCACATTAACTATCTACTAAGTCAATCCTTTACTATCATTGAATTTGACCTTATATGGGGCTTTGTTTTTACTCTTATTAGTTGTATCTAGTTCACTTGTGTACTTAAGTTTTCCCATTGAAATGAGTTTGATTTCTCTTTCTTTTAAAATGTGACACAATTCAATGAAAAAAGAAAAACATTTGAACATGATTTTCTCATGTAAAATTGGTAGAATACTCTATTTGAAGAGGTCATGTAACTCTTGATCTGCCATAGGGCTAGTCATCTTAGCCAATATGGTCTTATATTTGAGAACATAGTTAGTGAAAGAATCATTTGATTTCTATTTTTGTTGTACAATTTGGGCATATGAAACCTTATCACTGATATTGATATTCATATGTGCTAGGAACATGTCAGCAAGATGATTGAATGTATTCACCAACTAATTTGGTAGATTATAAAACCATTTTAGTGCATAATCCTTAAGTCTCCTTAGAAATAATTTAGTTAATATCCATTCATATGGTACATAATTCAAACATGCTATGTGGAAGGCTCTCAAATGTGTCTTTAAATCACCCTAGACATTGTAAAGATTGAGCTTAGATTATACAAATCTAGGTGGCAAGGGTATAGTAGCTATATGTCATGCCAAAGGTGTATGTGATAGAGTGAAGGAGTCCAATGCCTATGTATATCTAGTGGTACCTTTCTCAAGATGTTGTACCTTGGATTGAAGAGATAAAATATTTACATAAGGGATACCACATCGGGATATAGGGATGTACTAGCTACAACTAGTGACATAGAAGAAGGTTGGGTTGCTATAGGGGTTGTTCTGACATAGTTTCCCCATAGTGTCATGTGCAACTAGTGTCTCTATGGTTTGAGAAAAATGACCATTGTTTACTTTTTGTTGTTCCTCTTGGAGGATTTTAATCATGTCATCTTGCATATCTAGGTGTTTAGTTGAGAGTTCTTAAAGATATCTTTTATCAGTTTCATCAAAGCCAATATATTGGGTCATTGTTAAAGTAAGAAAACAATTTGAAATGTGTTTGAATGTTTTGAAATAAGTTTTAATAGGTAATGTGATAAAAATGGAAAGTAATAGATATAAGAAACACAAAATTCTAAAATAGTAGTTTAGAATTTGCACAAAAAAGGATATGAAGCTAACCAAACATGTAAGGTAATACCACAAAAATTGAAGTAGAAACTAGTTTATGCAACTAGGGATTTTTTTAGAAATATTATTTGCAAAATAACATGTACTTTTGAATTTTAAATTGATTTTTTGAGCTAAGTATGGAAGATAAAAATAAAAAAAGTATGAGAAATGACTTGCTTGAATAGGACCTAGTGCATGTAACTAGGGTTTTGAGATAAATAATTTTTTTGGAATTACTATGAATTTTTGAAATTTGAAGTGATTTTCTTATTTTTAATATTCAATAAAAATTTATAGAAAATAAGTGGCATATTCCTTGAAAATTACTAGGATTTAGTTGATGCAAGTAGGGCTTTGAAATGATTTTTAAAAAAAAATTAATGTAATAATTTGAAAATAATTCTATAAATTTGTAGAATTGATCTTGAGAAATTTAGAAAAAATCTTTAATTTTTTTCTAAAATTAGCAATATACTTTTCCTAGTGATTTGAAAGTGTTCATATGCAAATAGGACTTAGTATGTGCAAACTAGGGTTTTAGTGAATTATTGAAAATATTTCAATTAATTTGTAGCTATCTAATTTTTAAATTTTGAAAAAAATCAAAAAAATAATCTAAAAAATTAGAAATGATTAGCCCTAGGGTTTCTAGGGTTTTTGTGAATTTTTTTTAGAGTAAGTCAGGTTCACCATATATTTTAATAAATTTGGGAAACTATAGGTTTAATTTACTAAATAGTAAAGGGGTTTGGATTAAGAGGAAAATTAGTAAATAACTATGCCTTTATTAGCCTATTGATTTATTGAATCTGGAAGTGATTAATTGATTTCTAAAAACTACAAACAAAAGGGAAGACATTAAAAGTTAGTTAGTTCTAGGTTGAGATAGAGGAGACAAAGGCTATAAATTGCTGATATGGCTAGGTAGACTATTAGAAATAGGATATAGAAGTCTATTCTCTACCTAGATAAGAGCATTAGAAATGAGACACCTAGAGGTCCAACACTGTAGTTTAAGTTTTGGTTTTGTAATCCTTAGTGTCTCATCTTTCTAAGCTTTCTAGGTTCTGTTCATCTACTTTAAGAGACCTTGTGCCTGAAATATTGAGTCCTAGTTGTTCATGAAGCTCTATGTGTAATTGATTTTGTCTTTAAAGATCTTAGTTCCTCTTCATGCTTAGTAGGTGATCTTGAATCCTGCTAGAAAAATGGGTTATTATGTAATATGCATTGAAGATGTGATCACACCTTGTGTGTGGGCACATTACCTACATACCTGATCTAGGTAATAATTCAGGTGACAATTCGGGTGATGGTTCTACCCCAATTGATGACAAAAATTCTGAGAGCCATGACTTTTGCACCATAGCTCCAATTGACTCACCATTTGA
>JARHVA010008286.1:0-285000 GCA_037957365.1 Torreya grandis | reverse complement strand
ATTGATCTAGCATAGATTTTAGGCATTAGCCTAAGAATGTACTACATTGAACTGGTCAACCTACCATAGTAAACATGTACAAATGATTTTTGGGTGAGATACTCCTATATATATAAGGCAATTTTATTCATTATTAAGAATATGCAAAAATAGAGTTATTATTTTCTTGTGCTTCTTCACAATTTGCTCTTCCACCATTCTACTTGAGGATTCTTAGTTTAAGTTTCTTATATAGATAATCTAGTCTTGTGGATAGGTCTTAGATGATTTATCCAATAAAAGTGATCCTTACAAAGAAAAAAAACCTCTTGCAAAGCCCCATTCACCAAGGGAGTGATTGAATCATGATAGTTCACATTCAACTAAGTATATTCTAACTTTGTTCTCCTCTGTTTTAGTAAATGAAAGTAGTATGAGTGTTTCTATCGCTAATTCGCTTTCTACATTCAAAAGATGAATAAAGAAACTAAAGAAAATGGACAAGGCATGTGAAGTACCTGGATGAAGATCGCGCACCGTAATCCAGACGCTTGTGAGCACCCCTATTTGGCTGTGGAGGAATGACACCTGCAAAGAAAAAGAACTTGGACAAGAAAATGTTAGATAGATAGACAGTGGGTTGCCAAGCGAAAGCTTGTTCCCGGAAGTATAAAAACTTCCTCAAGGGAGGTCAACCCACTGATAACAGACAGATAAAGACCAAGGAAATATAGAATGCCAGAATACAGAAGTGATAAACAAATTAAAAAGGAAAGAAAAGACAAAATGATTACCTGAAGGAGCTATCGGGTTGATGACAGTCGCCAAGGTTGGAAATGTCACCGGCATCGGTTAGCTGATCTGTCGACGTCAGTTATCCTGTTGACATCGGTTGGGGAAGTGATCGGCGTCGGTCGGGGTTGTGGCCTGTGGTCGGGTCTGGTTTGGGTTTGGTCCATGGATGAGTCTGAGATAGAGTTTATGGGCGTGCTTGGATGGTTTGGAGAATGCTCTGGGTCTGGTTGGGTGCCCTGTGTAGGGTCTTTTGTTGGCAGGAGGGACGAGGAAGTTGTATGGGACTAGATTGAAAGGGGGACAGGAAAGAGGAAGATGGACAGGGGACAGGGTCTGAGAAGGCTTTTCAGCCTCTCAGGGGAAGGACACAGCAAGTAAAAGATAGTAGATAACTGAAAACTTAAAGAAAAGAATGAAATAACATAATGAAATTGCTTACCTTTTTGACTTGCTGACTGAAGAACAGAGGAGCTGTTGTTGGAGCCACAGAAGACTTGTTGCAAGAAGAAACTAAAGAAACTAAAGTCCCTGCCTCTGTTGCTACTGTTACACGAGGTCCAGAGAGAAGAGAGTCGAATGCCAAAGCGCTGAGAGGATTCTGTTTGCGAGCTCAAGGGTCCAGGGCTGCAACAGATGCAGAAAGGGGTATTGAAGGCTGCTGACACTGACAGTTTCACCGACGTCGGCCGAATGGCCACCGACGTCGGCAGTGGCAGAATGGGGACAGAGACTAAAATTAGCCTCTGCCCATTCTTGCACGCCGCTGAGCGAGGGGTTGTGGGAAGAACGGTTATGAAGACACTTAAATGGGCATGGGGGGAAAGATAATGAGGAGATTTAGCATAATAAATGCTATGGGGAAGGTGGAGGGATTCAAGGGAGGATCCAAGGTGGCAAGGGTGAGGTGGAAAGGGGGCCACTTAATTAAAATATTTAAGTTTATTTTAATCAAATGGATGGAGAGGACCAAGGCCAAGGGTTAGGATAGGGGTTTGAGGTGGACAAGGGGGAGAACCAAGGTGCAGACACATTTGCGGTGTCTACATTTGCCCCTTTTTGTCTTGTTGGTTGTTCTTGACAAACTGCAAGACAAAAATAGGAGTTGGTTGCCCCAGGAAAAGGATGAGGTGTTCCCCCCTCAAAGCGATAGTCGAGAGAAGGGAACCGAAGATCGAGTGTCGATTTGACAGAGAAATGGATAGAAGAGTGTGAGCAAAAATGCTGCAATAGTCGTGATTGCACGTATACCACTTCACAGGATGGTCGGGTCAAATTATCGCATGTCGAGGGTCAAGGAGTGCCAAAATTGAGGTAACCGGGCCCCAGCATTTAGTCATCTGCTGATCGGGTCACTCAATCTAAGCTGAAGCTCTAAATGGTCGTCGTGTTCCAGGTATCTCGGGCTTAGGAAGTGCTCCCAAAAACACAAAAAAGCCACAAGTAGTAGGGATCAACTGGCTTGTGATCCTATACTTGTGAGGGGTCAAAAATAGGGTCTGTGAACAATTCTGCTAACCAACCGTGAGGTAGCATACACGCAAAAACAACCAAGGCAACATTGTCTTGGAAGTGGTCGAAGGTCGAAGGATGGTCATTGGTCAAGGGGATGGATGGACGAAAGGATGTGGCCGAGCTAACCTCAGAAAACGTCATATGATCTGAGTGTTGCCTACATAGCCCTTATGTGAAGGGCCTCAGGCCAATGTAGTTCTCCCTAAAAGGGAGGAAGGGTCAAAGAGACTGATTGGTCTTGGTCAAAGTTGTCGATAGACTGGTCGTGGTCAGGGTCAAGGTCGCAGAAGAGAAGGTTTGTCCATCAAAGAGATGAACAAATGGGGGTGGTCGAGCTAACCTCAGAGGATGTGGTATCTGAGTGCTACCTACATAGCCCTGGTCATAGGGCCTCAGACCAATGTAGTTCGGACTAAAGGTCTGATTGATCAATGATTGGATGTGGTCAAGTGTCAAAACGATGAGGGTAAGATGATGCTACAGATGTCACATTGGTCGAGAGGCTTTCATCCCTAGCAAGTTTCCATAGTCGTGATGGATGTATGCTAAAAATGAATGGAAGTCTATTTATGCTTCAGCAAGTATTAGTTTATGCTTAACATAAATTGGGCCTGGTCGGTAGTTCCCATGTGTATTGGTGTCCATGGAAACTATGTGAAATGGACTAGGATGATGCTAGCTGAAAATGATGAAAAATGGCTTGGTTTGAGTTGAGTCGCTAATTGATGCGGTTAAATGTGACCAAAGTGTAGAGAAAAGATGAAAGGCAAATTGTTCTTTCATTGACAAGGACCAGAAAAGACGCATAGATAGGGGTTATTAGAACTAAAGCCCCGTTCATGCATTACGTCATTGACCAGTGTCGTGTTAGAACGGTAATCAAATCACTTTGACATTAAAGTGAGCTCGAAGTCCCCTGAGCAGGTGATAGGAAGAGGATAGGGTAACCTAGTTTAAGAGCAGGAATAACCTTGCCCCTTTTTTTAGGAGACCCTGAGACAACTACAAGCCAAGTCCATGACCCGTTTTTTTTTTTTTTTTGGTGCAGGCTAATCGATGCGGGAAGCCTACATAGAGATGTCTTTTAATTGAGTGGTCATGTTGCGAAGCTGATTAATGCGGGAAGATTCTAAGAAAGGTTGATGTTTGATAACCATCCTTCAAGGGAGTGGTCTATATTTTTGCTTTATATAATGTTTGAATAGCTGTCCTTCGAGGGATCAGTCTATTAGCTACAACAATGATAGTATAGCTATCCTTCAAGGGATAAAT
This sequence comes from Torreya grandis, assembly GCA_037957365.1. Taxonomy (NCBI): domain Eukaryota; kingdom Viridiplantae; phylum Streptophyta; class Pinopsida; order Cupressales; family Taxaceae; genus Torreya; species Torreya grandis. The sequence goes on along the minus strand of JARHVA010008286.1, from coordinate 281,442 downwards.
CTGTCTTTTTGAATTTGATTTTGTGACCTTGGACATGTTTTGACATCGTGATTTTTTTATTTTTTATTTTTTTTTGTGGGTCATGGACAAGACTGTAGAAGTTCAAGGACTCCCTTTCATTAGGGCAAAGCATGCATGCGTCATAAAAGGGTTGTAGAGGACTTGTTAAAGGGGAATAGGGTTGAAAGGGATGAGGATTAAGAGGATGAGGATTGCTCAAGGGACGAGCTCAAGTTACGTGCTAAGTAGGTGAGTACTCGACTAACAGAAGAATGGTCGAAGATGCAACGCATTAAGAGGCTCAAGTTCTGGCCATCCGTCGAGGAAGGACAGACGATAAGTCCCTGACCCATACTTGTGCGTGATGATAAAAGGTCCAAGCCAATTGGGGGCGAATTTGCCTCGTTTACTTCGCTCCATATTGGTCACGTGCTGATTCTCTTTGAGGACGGGTCTCCGATGTTGAAATCTCGTTCTCGCAGATTTTTGTCGTAGGCCTGCTTTATGCAACTTTGGTAGACATGGAGATGATTGACGGCAGCAAGACGGCGTTCTTCAAGTAACTCAAGTTGAGCTAAGCGATCTTGACAAAAGTCATCGTTGGACAGAATGTCATGCAGGGAGATGCAGAGAGATGGGATCTGTACTTTGAGAGGTAAGACAGCCTCTATTCTGTACACGAGGGAGAAAGGAGTAGCACCCGTAGAAGTTTGGATGCTAGTGCGGTAGGCCCACAAAGCGAAGGGAATATGAATGTGCCAATCCCTTCCTATATCGTTGACCACCTTCATGAGAATTTTGGTGAGAATTTTTTTGGAAGCCTCAGCCTGCCCATTTGCTTGTGGGTAGTAAGGCGAAGAAAAGCTGAGTTTGATGCCAAATGAGTCGCATAGTTTTTGGACAGTCTTGTTTTTAAAGGACTTGCCGTTGTTAGTGATGATTTTGTGAGGGACACCAAAATGACAGATGATGTGGTTACTGATGAAGTCGACAATTTTGTCAGCTTTTATGGAGACAAGAAGAATGGCTTCCACCCACTTGGTGAAATACTCAGTGGCAGTGATGATGGACTGATGACGAAGGGATGAGTGAGGGTTGATCTCACCGATGAGATCTAAGCCCCACTGAGAGAAAGGCCAAAAATCTTGAGCGACTTGCAAGGCGTGGCTGGGGAGATGAAGCAGGTTAGAGTATTGCTGACACTTGATGCAACATCGAACATAGTCGCTACAGTCTTGATGAAAGGTGGGCCAATAATAACCCAAGTGAAGGATGCACTTGGCAACCGAGTTTCCACTGAAGTGTCCACCACAAATCCCATCATGGACTTTCTTTATGGCTTGAGAAGCTTCAGTGGAGGTTAGACAGTGAAGGAGGAGGCCGTCGAAGCCTCGCTTATAGAGAAGACCTCCTAGCATGGTATAGCGAGCTGTGCATTTGATGAAAGCTTGCCGCGCATTGCTAGAGAGGTTGGGAGGAGTGATAGAAAGAGACAAGTAGTCCACAAGTTGCTTATACCAGTCATCTCGTGGGCTAGAATTGATAGTGTTGATATGGTCAATGTGAGGAGAGATGTATGAAGGCAAAGTTACACGATGCACTGTGACAAAAAGTCGAGATGACGATGATGAAGACGGGATATGCGAAGCAAGAGAAGCCATGGTGTCGGCAAACTTGTTCGTAGAGCGTGGAACAGTCTGCAAGAGGTAATGGTCGAAAGATGCCAAGAGAAGGTCAGCATGATTTTTATACCTCTATAAAACTTTGTTTTTATAGAGATATGAACCGTTAACTTGACTGACGACGGGCTGCGAGTCGCCGAAGATGTTGATAGACTTGATGTGGAGGGAAAGGGCAGTTTGAAGTCCCAAAATTAAGGCCTCGTATTCGGCCATATTATTGGTACAATAAAAGTCAAGCTTGAAAGATAGAGGCATGGGCTCCCCTTCAAGTGGGATGAGGATGACCCCCGCACCCCCATCGAGTTGACATTTGGAGCCGTCAAAGAACATGGTCATTTGGTAGACGGTGTCATCGGTGGAAAGGGTAGCGATGGACTCGTCAGGGAACTCACAGTGTGAAGGTTGGTTGTCAGGAAGAGGGGCATCTGCCAGTTGGTCAGTGATGGTTTGCCCCTTGATAGATTTCTACTGGATGAATCTGAGGTTGAACTCAGCGAGCACCATAAGCCACCGAGCCATACGTTGATTTTGATATGGCTTGGAGTGCATGTACTTGAGCGGGTCGATGTGAGTGATGACAAAGGTTTTGTGGTTGAGAAGATAGTGGCAGAGCTTGGTGGTAGAAAAGACTAATGCCAAATAGAGTTTCTCGATATGAGTATACCGAGTTTCATAGTCGACCAGTGTTCGGCTGATGTAGTAAACCACTTGCTCACGATGATGCTCGTCTCGGTGCGCGATCATGGCACCTAACGAATGGTCGGTGGCAGAGATATAAAGGTAGAAGGGTTGGTCATCTTTAGGTGGAATGAGGACTGGCGGAGAGACTAGATAGCTTTTGAGGGCTTCAAAAGCCTCTTGACAGTCCTTATCCCATTTAAAGGAGACATCCTTTTTAAGGAGGCGATGAAAAGGTTGGCAGCGGTCTGAAAGCTGCGAGATGAAACGGCGAATGGACTGGAGCTTCCTTTGGAGACTGCGAAGCTGCTTGAGATTGGTCGGGGGTGGCATTTCGAGGATAGCGCGGATCTTGGCGGGATCTATCTTGATACCATGGAAGGAAACGATGAAGCCGAGAAGCTTACCCGAGAGGACCCCAAAGACACACTTCTTGGGGTTAAGGCAGACGTTGTATTGAAGAAGGCGAGAGAAGATGATTGTGAGAATGGTCAAGTGGTCGCGGCAAAGTTTGGACTTGCCGAGAAGGTCATCCACATAGTCCTCCATGATCTTGTGGAGGAGATCGTGGAAAATGTAGGTCATGGCGTGCTGATATGTGGCACCAGCATTTTTCAAGCCGAAAGACATGACTCGATAGTAGAAAGTCCCCCATGGGGTGATAAAGGTAGTCTTGTGCTGATCTTCTGGTGCGATCAGGATTTGATTGTATCCTGAAAACCCATCCATGAGAGATAGCATCTCATGGCCGGCCGTGAGATCAACAAGCTGGTCAATGTTAGGAAGAGGGAAGTCGTCTTTGGGATAGGCTAGGTTAAGGTCGCGATAGTCCGTGTAGATCCGAATCCCCCTAGTTGCTTTAGTAACTGGGATGATGTTAGAGACCCACTATGGATAATCGATGGGTTGGATGAAGGAGACAGAAAGAAGGTGCTGAAGCTTCTCTTTAACAAGGAGCGCAATGCGAGGATGCATCTTTTGAAGCTTTTGCCTAACAGGCTTAGCCTCTAGTTTGGTGACAATGTTATTGGTAGCAATAGTGGGGTCGATGCCAGGCATGTCGCTGTAAGTCCAGGCAAAGGCCTTGCTAGGGTTGAAAAGGAACTGGGCATAGTCAAGCTGCTCCTGAGCGTCTAAAGATTGGCCAATCTTTAAGACGTGAGAAATATCAGAAGAAGAAGGGAGGTTAATGTCAATGGTGGATTCATTTAACATAACCTAGGTCTCAGAAGGGAGGGAATGCTGGATGAAAGAGTCATCGGCACCCATGTAGGAAAGGATGGCGTCATCGTCAATGCAGTGGACAGTGTGAATGGTTGCTGACTCATCTTCTACCATGCTAGGAAAAATGAGAGGGAGAGACCTGGACACCCCATTGAGCTGATAAGTCAGGGGTTCCAGGCAGACAGTGTTTAGGGAAAAAAAAACTAGGAGGGATGGAAACCACCGACTCCGTAGGTGACGAAGGAGAAATGGGTGAGTTTGGAGGAGATTGGTCAATGGTTGGCTCGGGACAAAGGTCAAAAGGAGCCTGAGTGGGGTCATGATATCCTAGGCCATACCGTTTCTTGGCATCGTCATCATTGAGCGGCTTGATAGGCTGATGAGAACCCTGCTCATAATGTCCAAAACCAAAACCCTTCCATGCACACCTGTAAAGGTAAGTGTGTGCAAAGGTAGGGTTGCCAAGAAACGAGAAATCTGATGTGAAAGGTTGGGGTGAAGAAAGGGAATTGCCATTGGGAGGAGCCTGATTAAGCCCCCCATAGACAAAGTTGGTTCAAAAGTGAGGAGGACCATAAGGTACAACCATCCCGATCTGATGGTCGTAATTGGGACTAAGGTGAAGGCATCCATACTCTTGCAGAGTTTGGAGCATGTCTAGGGTCAACAAGCGATATTACCCAAGTGATAGTCGTTGGAAGATGTCTTCCATGGGGTCTTTGGTCGACGCTTGAAGAGGAGAGGTGAGGGTGACCGTCGATTGCAAACTGGTTGAAGCTTCTGCAGATGGAGGTGGTGCCGAAGTTGACGGCTTGATGGGAATGAGGACATCGTTGGGACGGTAGGTTGTGTTGCAAGTCTTGAAGGGTGAAGGGTCAACGGGAATGGTATGGACTTGCCCGTCATGCTCAAACTTCACACAATGGTGCCGGGTGGAGGGTATACAGGCCATGGCACGGATCCAAGGTCGGCCCAGTAGAATGTTGTATTGAAACTCTCCTTCGATGATATAGAAGAGCTCTGGGACTGTGTGTGGACCAACGCGAATGTGAAGGATGACTGTGCCAATGGTCGTGGCGGTGGTGTCATTGAAAGAGTGTAAGATCACGTCAGTTTTGGAGACACAATTCTTGGGAAGAGACAGCTGATCGAAGGCATGGGTAGAGATAATATTGATGCTAGCACTACCATCGATCATAACGCGTTTGATGCGTGTCCGATCAACATAGGCAGTGATGAAGAGGGCGGCGTCCTGATCTTCCGTGTTGGATGTGGGAATCTCAGAATCGCTGAATGTGATGGAGTTGATAGGAGATAAAGAATGGATGAGGGCAGCGAGCGGCTGGGGGTCCTCGGGTCAGACCTCCGCTGCCTGCAAGGCTTGGATGAGGGCCTGTCGGTGCTGAGGCGAGGTTTGGATAAGGTCATAGAGGGACATCTTCACAGGTGTCTGATGAAGCTGCTTCAGCATGGAGTCGTGAATTGGCCCAGAAGAGGAAGACGAAGAAGGCTAGGATGCACCAAGGATAGAAATTTTAGGTTTGGGCGCAAGAGGTGGCTTGACGAAGGGATAGGTCCAAGGAATGGCAGCTTTTTCTTTTGCCTTGTCCTTTTGTGACCTAGTGGTTATACGAATAGCATTGATTTTGAAAATAGGAGGTGAAGAAGGGGTCGTGTCTTGCTGGTGAGATGTTGACGTGGTAGAAGGGGTTGGATGGGAAGGAGTCAGGGTCTGGTCAAGAGTGTCCTCAAGGAGAAGAGTGTCCTTCTCCATATAGCGGTGGATGATGGCTTTGAGGGCACAACAAGTCTCGGTGTCGTGTCTTGGTGTATGATGATATAAGCAAATTTTCATATCGTCGAACCAGGAGGGCTTGGACCCGAGAGGTTGGAAAGGTCGGATGGGTGGAAGGGTTATGTTGGAGGTCTGCAAAAGTCGGCATAATATCAATGAGTATGAGCCCACTAAGGGGTCCGTGCCAGTTGATATGCATGAGGTTGGTGACTTTTGCTTAGGCGAGGTTGGAAGGGGTTTCTGTATCACCTTATGGGTCGATGGTGCGGTGACAGACGGAGATGGCTCTTTCTTGGTGATTGATACCATCTTTTTGGGAGAGGGATGGCTGGAAGTAGGCAGAGGAAGCAAAGGAGGTAACGAGTTTCGATTGGAGGCCGGAGTGGGAAGGATGCTAGCCAAGGTCGAAGGATGGGGGCCCAAAATGGATGGTAATGGTGACGGGGAAGGAGGCATTCACTTCTGAGGTCTGGCAGTCTTCTTTGACTTGGTTGGAAGACTGCTACTGGTCGAGGTCTGGCCTAGGTCCACCTTCACTTGCGGGTGAGCGAGGGTGGAGACAGGACGAACGCCAAATGATTTGATGGGCATAGACGAGATAGATGCAGGTTTCGGTTTTGATGGGTTTGGTTGAGGTTTGAGAGTCTGGTCTTTGTCAAGAGTCTGAAGAGATTCTGCCTTGGGAGGATTAGCAGCATGTGATGAGAGGGCGCGGGTATGTTGAAGGGCTTTAAGACGCTCCCACAACACCTGAGGCATCACTTTCCTTGAAGGGAGAAGCGCGATTTTCTCCACTAACTGGGAAAATGGCTGAGAAGAAGATGTTGATGGTTGAGAGGTTGAAGACGAGATGGGTGTAGTGGTCTTAGACGCATGGTGTGGTGAAGTCATGATAGATTTAGATGAAGACGAAGGGGAGACAGGTTCTTCCCTGGGTGGAGAAGAATCCGAAAAGTGAGGCTCCTCGAGCAGGTAAAGGGCAGGGATGATGGTGCCCTCCACTTGCGGCTGAGTAGTAAGGGTCTGGTCCTCCATAAGCAGTAGAAAGGAGGATGGCGAGACCGGTGGTGCTGGTAAAGCCGAGGCATCCTCCAAGATGAGAGAGGTCGATGGAGAACTAGCCAGGGAAAGAGGTTTGTCCACATGTGATGGACTGATTGATGGACTAACCTCTTGAGGTTGATTGGGGACGAAGGGAGAGACCGTATTGACTGTTCGAATGTTGTGCTCATGGTTGTCATCAATTAAGGTCTGGACATTGTTTTGGGTTGGCAGATGATTAGGGAATGGCTGCTTGAAGATGTCAATGGCTTGATTAGGAGGTGCATTTGGATTGTCTAAGATGAGATCCCCCTTTTCAAGCATGTCTTGGATTATGTTCTTAAAAGTTTTGCATTTTTCCGTGTCATGTCCCTTAACACGGTGGAAGCTGCAGAAGTCATGCTCCCTATACCACGTGGGGATGGCGTGTGAGGGATCGAATTGTGGAGGAGGTTGGGCTTGAGGGAGATTGAGGACCCCCTATTTAACAAGCTTTTCTAGCATAGACGCGTATGATTCTCTGAGAGGAGTATACCGTCATTGTACGTATCTCTGCTAGAACTGGCCAGTGGCACTCTGAGGCTCAGGCTGATTGGTCGAAGAAGATGAAGGTCTAACAACCACGGCATTGGCTGAAGCCTTGGATTTAGAGTTGGATGATGATGGCTTAGCAGAAGAAGAGTCATTGGTTTTAGAGCCGGGATTCTTGCTCCACAACTTGACTTTATTCTCCTCGATGGCACATAACTCAAGTTTGCGAGCCATCGTGAAGGCTTCGTCAAAAGTGCAGAAGGTTTGAACCCTCAGGGTGGAAGAGATATGTCTGGCACAGGCTTGGGAAAAGAGTTCAATGAGCTCGGCCTGGGGTAAGGAAAAGGAGAGTTGGTTGATGAGGCCTCTCCATCGAGCAATGAAGTCGGCTATGGACTTGTCTTCAAATTGCCTGATAGAATAGAGGTCTGTGATCGAGACCTTCTTAGTGATGTTAATGGAAAAGTGATCGAGGAAGAGCTGGGCCAATTGTGTGAATGAGAAGAGAGAATGGCTAGGAAGGGAGCTGTACCAGTCAAGCGCAGCACCTAAGAGAGACATAGGAAACGTGCGTAAAAGTAACACATCGTCATGGCTAATGAGGTAACAGGCATGTCTGAATGCCCGCAAGTGTTGCTGTGGGTCTTCCTTGCTTTGAAAGCGAGAAAACTTCAGAAGCTCCCACTGGCTAGGATATGGCCTGATTGGAATAGAAGGATGAATGGGCTCATTGCAGATCTGCTCGTATGAGAGAGCATTGCGTGAGCCGAAAATGGAAGTCTCAAGACTGGTCATCTTGTCCATCAGCATTTTGATGATGTCTGCCGACGGATTGATGGATGGTGCACCCCCTAAGTTGTAGGGCGCTTGGAAGAGGCTAGGGGATGCATACGACGTAGTTGGTTGTCCCTGTAAAGGTGCAACGTAGGGGTAACTAGTCGTAGGGATAGATGAAGAGGCTAAAGGTGGTTGCGTAGAAGGCATAGCTAAGCTTGATGTTGCCATGAGAGGTTGGACTGTGGTAACGGGGGCCAAGAGGTAGGAAGCCACCCTGGTGTTGATAGGGGCTAGGGTAGGCAGAATAGAGACGACAAGGTTCTGAAGAGGAGTGGATAGCAGTTGAGCAGATTGAGGTTGACAGGGGGCCAAAACCCTGGTGGAAGTGGGCCCAATGATAGAGGGAGAGGCCACACCTAGAGGATTGGTCAAAGTCTGGTCAGCGGTCGAAGCGATGGCTTGCGTGTCTAAAGGTTGAACTACGGGTGCTGTTGATACAGCCATAGTCGCAACAAGAGAGGTTGGCATTTCGTAGATTGGATTGCCTAAGGAGTCTCGCGTTTGGCTATGCGTGAGATAGTGTTGCAAGGCCTTGACGTTGAGGTCCAAGAATCATTCGAAATCTTGGTCCCCTTCTTGGACAATAGGAGTCTGAGGCGGGGTTGGACAGGTAGGAGTTCTTTCGGTCTCTGAGTTAAACTCCATTGTAGGCCTGGTTACGGACGGGGTGGACGGACGTGGTTGATGGCTAGCGTGGTTGACAAGAGCCTTGGCTTGGCTACGAGTCAAAACCATACAAGGCAAAGAAGGTTCAGGTTTCAAAAACTGTGTTGTTCAGTTTCAGAAAACCAGGATGGAGTCTTTGATAGAGAAGGGACACATTTTAGGCTGCTGGTTTTAAAAAAAGAACAGTGACAAAGACCGACGTCGGTTGAAAAACCGATGTTTGTAAGAAAGATGGCCGACGTCGGTCAGATAACCGATGCCGATAAGAGAGGAAAATTGACGTCGGTGGAAGAACCGATGCTGGTGACAGGGGAAAGCCGACGTCAGTGGCAGAATCGATGCCGGTGACTGTGTTTTCCAGAGAACCAAAAGATTGAAGATTCTTGGGAAAATAATGAAGAAAGCGTCCTCACTCACTCAAACAAACAGATGAGAAGAGGAAAAACAGAGAGAGACAGACAAGCCTAAGTGATAAATCCTAGGAATTAACCTTAGAAGCTGTGGCTTATGCCTTAGATGAATGTTTGGGGAGATTGGCTGTCAAGAAGGTCCTAGAAGAAGAAGTCTAGAGCTGGTTTCAGGTCTTGTTTTAGGTGCTCAAAAATCTGTGTTAGGGTCTGGTACGTGGCCTGGTGCTAAGGAGCAAGCTCCCCTCACTTCACGATTCCAGTGGTTAGCTGGTCTCGCTTAGCCAAGATATACCTCGCCTAGAGTTTATCCTCTGCCAGAGAACGGAGTGGGCTTCCCCCTTGGTGATGAAATCCAAGTAGGGTCACCGGGACGGGTAAGGCATCCGCTGGTGGATGAAATCCCAGTCAGGCCTTGTCTCAAGTAAGTTTTATGTTCATTTTAGTGCATGTGGTTTGGTAGTGTAACATCAAGTGTCTATGATTTATTCAATATGCGTCTAAGTTACTAGATGTGGACTAAGAAAATGCAAGCACAAGCAGAAATGAATGCAAAGTGTTTTAATGCCCAAGTCAAAATGTGATGTTTGTTATGAAGACAAGTTTGAGAAAGGGTTGAGAGTATGACGTTGGACTAGTCTAGAATGTGCAAGAAAGAAAAGAAGGATTCTTTTTAATTCCTGCTTATAGTGTCATTGAGAAGAAAAGGAGGAGGAAAGGTAAGAACCTAATGCTCCTAAATGCATGAAGAAGAAAAGGAACCCAGGAGGAACCTAGGGTCCCACCGGGCGTGCCAAAATGTTTCTATCGCTAATTCACTTTCTACATTCAAAAGATGAATAAAGAAACTAAAGAAAATGGACAAGGCATGTGAAGTACCTGGATGAAGATCACGCACCGTAATCCAGAAGCTTGTGAGCACCCCTCTTTGGCTGTGGAGGAATGACACCTGCAAAGAAAAAGAACTTGGACAAGAAAATGTTAGATAGATAGACAGTGGGTTGCCAAGCGAAAGCTTGTTCCCAAAAGTATAAAAACTTCCTCAAGGGAGGTCAACCCACTGATAACAGACAGATAAAGACCAAGGAAATACAGAATGCCAAAATATAGAAGTGATAAACAAATTAAAAAGGAAAGAAAAGACAAAATGATTACCTGAAGGAGCTATCAGGCTGATGACAGTCGCCGAGGTCGGAAATGTCACCGGCATCGGTTAGCTAATCTGCCGATGTCGGTTATCCTGCCAATGTCGGTTGGGGAAGTGACCGGCGTCGGTCAAGGTTGTGGCCTGTGGTCGGGTCTGGTTTGGGTTTGGTCCATGGATGAGTCTGAGACAGAGTTTATGGGCGTGCTTGGATGGTTTGGAGAATGCTCTGGGTCTGGTTGGGTGCCCTGTGCAGGGTCTTTTGTTGGCAGGAGGGACGAGGAAGTTGTCTGGGACTAGATTGAAAGGGGGACAGGAAAGAGGAAGATGGACAGGGGACAGGGTCTGAGAAGGCTTTTCAGCCTCTCAGGGGAAGGACACAGCAAGTAGAAGACAGTAGATAACTGAAAACTTAAAGAAAAGAATGAAATAACATAATGAAATTGCTTACCTTTTTGGCTTGCTGACTGAAGAATGGAGGAGTTGTTGTTGGAGCCACAGAAGACTTGTTGCAAGAGGAAACTAAAGTCCCTGCCTCTGTTGCTGCTGTTGCACGAGGTCCAGAGAGAAGAGAGTCGAATGCCAAAGCACCGAGAGGATTCTGTTTGCGAGCTTAAGGGTCCAGGGCTGCAACAGATGTAGAAAGGGGTATTGAAGGCTGCTGACGCTGGTAGTTTCGCTGACGTCGGCCGAATGGCCACCGACGTCGGCAGTGGCAGAATGGGGATAGAGACTAAAAATAGCCTCTACCCATTCTTGCACGCCGCCGAGTGAGGGGTTGTGGGAAGAACGGTTATGAAAACACTTAAATGGGCGTGGGGGGAAAGATAATGAGGAGATTTAGCATAATAAATGCTAGGGGGAAGGTGGAGGGATTCAAGGGAGGATCCAAGGTGGTAAGGGTGAGGTGGAAAGGGGGCCACTTAAAATATTTAAGTTTATTTTAATCAAATGGATGGAGAGGACCAAGGCCAAGGGTTAGGATAGGGGTTTGAGGTGGACAAGGGGGAGAACCAAGGTGCAGACACATTTGCGGTGTCTACAATGAGTATTGGTTTGAATAATATTAATCTTCATATTCTATGTATTAGGGTATTACTCATAGTTACTTTATTTGAAGTTCCCTATACATATTTGATTACTTTTCATCTAACCCCTCACATTGTGCCACAAGCTTTGGTGAGCACTAGATTAGTTTACTTTTCTTGTTATTAGAATAGTTTAGTTTCTTTTTTATTACATAAGTGAATATCAGATCATATGAATCTTTTAGGGTTATTGTGTGATTGTGTTAGATTGTAGGCTTTAGAACCCTTCCCAACATGATGTGTTGTGACAATTGATACAAGTGATCCCTTAATCAGGTCTAGCAGATCCTCATATTGGTCATGCTCATGCTTAACAAGTGTATACCTAATCAGAAGTGTAAGTGTGCTCTATCTTATCCAATTCATGATTAATTCATTGTGCATCATGTAATTTTGATTGAATACACCTTGAATGTGTTACTATTTTCTTATTGAAGGCAATGGATCTAAGGTTCAAGGTATCTCTCAAGATATTCCTTGAGAGGTATCTCTTGAGTGAGACATTGAGATGTTTGTATATGGAGATAAATTAATAGTATTACTATTTAATCATTGGTGGTGTTGTATTTGAGGTACAAGTTATATATTTAAGGATACCTTAAGACACTTCTCTTGGATGATACTTTAAGTGGTTTCTTTTTTTATAAAAATGGTATACAAGATGCTAGCTTTAGTGTCATATCAATTTAGTAAGGAGACACATTAATAAGTTGTTATTTTATTGTTAATAGTGATTATATGAGGACAAGGTATCTTTTCAGAGATATTTTGAGGTATATTTTAATAGATACGTTAAGAGATATATCTTGGTTGGAATAGGTATCTTTTGATAGATACTTGTAGAGGTATACTTTGATGTATAGGTGCATTTTGAAAACATATAATTTAGATACAAGAGATATTTTGTATGTGATATTTTTAATGATTTTTTTATTATTATTAATGGTAATATATTTTAGGGATAAAGTATCTCTTGTATTATACATTGAGAGTTGGATCTTGAGTGATACCTTGAGAGATGTTTCTTAGAGAAACCTCTCAAGGTATCACACAAGAGACACCTAGGCCTTAAAATCCATTGCCATCAGCTAATAAAATAAAATACATTACCATCAAGAAGGAAAATTTAGTACCTTAAATTATGATATAGGAGACACCTCTCAAGGTATCACACAAGAGATACATTGGCCCTCAAATCAAATATCATCAACAAGATTTTTTTAAAACATTCTAAGTTATCTCTAAGAAGATACCTTGAAGGTATTAATAGTAATTTTAATGTATCTCATATGATATACCTTGAAGGTATTACAAGGATCTTAAATATATTTCCTATAAGATAACTTGAAGGTGGTGCAAGGACCTTCTATTTATATCCAAATACCCTCATGGTATCTTATAGGAGGTACCTTGTAGGTGTTACAATTCAAGGTATCATAAAGAGGTCCTTATAATATCTTTAAGGTATCTTTTAGGATATACCTTGATGTTTTTACAATGACATATTTCTAATACCTTAAATTGTAACACCTTTAAGTTACCTCCTATGAGATACCTTGAAGGTATTACAAGGACCTATGTGTATTTCAAGGTATCTCTTAGGAGATACCTTGGAGGTATTATTCTAACCTTTAAAGAGGTAAATTGAAGGTATTAAAAGCACCATCAAATTATCTCCCACATATTTTTAATATATTCAAATTATCTCCTAGGTTCCTTTTAGTATATTATGGATGTCTCCTAAGATATAACTTGATGGTATCTGCTAGTATATACCTTGAAGTTACTTAGAATACCTTCAATGTATTTCATAGGAGATACCTTCAAGGTATTAATGAACCTTAAAGCTATCTCCTATAATATACCTTATAGGTAATTAAAAAAACCTAAGATATACCTTGAATGTATTACACAAACCTTAAAGGTATCTCTTAGTCCTTATAATACTAGTAACTTAGCAAGCGTGGAAGTAGTAACTAATTTTGATGGTTGACCCAGTCAATCACAATAAAATATGATGATGGTTATTTATTCAACATTTCACTTCTAATTATAGTATATTTCAAAGTGATAGACTAAAATGTTTTAGATGCTATATATATTTATCATACTTTTTAATAGTCTGTGATAATGATTTCAAGTGAGCAACACAAATTGCACAGGTTTAGCTTGTTAATACTAGTCATCAAAGCTTTACTTCCAACATCATGAAATTTTCCCATGGATAAAGAGATAAAAAAATATAAATATTAATTTGACCTATTCCCTCAGTCTACATTAGCTACCCCTACCCACTAATCAATGTAGGGAATGTTATAACTCACTATCACCATCAAACCTATATTTTTTTTTATATTATATGCCAAGGTTTAAAGAATGATAAAAAACAATTTTATGTTACATGTTGATAAATAAATTTTGATATATAATATAATAAGTTTCAAATCTATTCCATAATTAGCCATTAAGCATTTTCTTGTTAATACTAAATTACTAGACTCAAGTCCATAATGCTATGAAATTTTGATGTAAGGAAACATACCCTACACTAAAACATTCAAAAAAAATAACATTCCATTAGAGACCCTCTCAAAACAATTAAAGAGAGAACCAAGCCCAAAATGTACCCTTTTTCACAATTATAACAAGACATCCTAATTCTAAAATATTTTTTTGCTTTTTTACCCCTCATTATTTTAATGCCATTAATATTTCCAAATGGATTAAAAAAATGGTAATATAATTAATATTAATGGTTAAAACTTATAAGGTTTTGAAAATATCCCACCCATCATGTTAGAATGTATTAATTAAGATATAAGGTATCTTAATTCATTTTTATAGTTTGAGTTTCAAAATGTTTTTGATTTGAATATATCTTATTTATAAATACACAAGCCTTATATTTCAGTTTAATAGAGACCATACACATTTAATTTATGCAACATTTAAAGGAATATATCTATAATATGATAAGAACATGCTAATCAAAGTGTTTAACAACACAAGGCATCAAGCATTGCATATTCAAATAGACAAGCCATGGGACTAGACTCTAGTTTATTGAATGGGGACACTTGGAAAACTCAAGAGGGTTGTTAATATTGACTTGTTAAATTTTCCATTTTTTTTTTATGTAACAAATTTACAATGTAAGTCAAAATTATCACCAATAAAATAAATTAATGTAGTGATCTCTTAGTAGTAGAATAAACTTAGTGGGTGAAGAAAAACTAAATGATATATTATTATTAAAATAAACTCAAAGATAGTTGATGCCACTACTGGAATATATCATGGCCATATAAATTCATTAGTATAATATTGTTATGATTCTAATTACTAAGGATTTAATGTGGCCCTCCATCTTACATTTAATAGAGATTTTTATTATTTTTATGTTATAAAAGAGAAGTCCAATTTTTTGTGACAATAAAAAAATTCCTGCAACCTAAGGCTTCTTAAGGAGAACAAAATATTTAAAAAAATCTATACACAATACAACCTACTAGGTCATGTAATATATTTACTCCTACTATATAGTTCAATCTCATTGATGTATGTTGGCATCTCTTCTAAATTTTGATATAACCCAATTACATCTACCTGAGTCTCTACTATAATATCTCTCACAACATATCCATTACAGGTGAAAATTAAATGGATCATACCCTTAGTTTGCATAGAGAGAGCCAAATCAAGGTTACATGGATTTATATTGGGTGGAATAGTTAACTTATGAGAGATACATTTTGAGAGATACCCTGAGAGGTATTTTTGGATGTGATACGTGAATTTTGAAATCATATAATTTAGATAGAAGAGGTATATCATAGGAGATACCTTGAATGAATTACATTATTACTATTTATGATAATCTATTAGAGGGTTAAATTACATCTTTTATCATACCTTGGGAGGTTGTTTTTGGAGAAACCTATCAAGGTGTCACACAAGACACACTTTGGCACTCAAATCCATTACCATCAACTAATAAAATCAAATTCATTACCATCATGAAGGAAAATATTGTACATTTATGGTAATTAAAGGTAACTCCTACGTTTGAAAGAGATACTTTGAATGTCCTTTTAATACCATCAAGTTATCTCCTAGGCATGAAAGTATTTATATTACATTCAAGGTATCTCATAGAAGGTATTTCCTTCAACCAGGGAAATACATTGAAAGTATTACATGGACATTTATTGTACTTCAATATATCTCTTTTATACTTAGGATATACCTTGAAGTACCATGATTTTCATTATAATAGCTTCAAGGTATCTCTTATTTATGAATTTCATTATAATAGATTCAATATATATCCTAAGAGATACCTTGAAGGTAGTATAAAAACCTTCATATCTAGGAGATACCTTGAATGCATTACAAAAACCTTCATACCTAAGAAATACCTTGAAGGTATTAATTGAGCTTAAAGGAGATACCCTGAATTTACTTTTAATACCTTATATTAGATACCTTTAAGGAATTACAATTACTTTAATATGTTGGATATGCCTTGAGGGTATTTCATGGACCTTCGTACATAAGAGATATTTTAGAGGTATTACAAGGACCTTAAAGGAGACACATTGAAGGCATTACATGTGTCTTTTAATCCAAATACCTTAAAGGTCTATGAAATACCTTGAAGTTATGATGTAGGAGATACCTTAAATGTATTTGAAATAATTTCAAGGCATGTTGTAAGAGATACCTTGAAACTAGTACCTTGTAATACTTTAAAGGTATTTCCTACAAGAAACCTTGATGGTTCCTTGATATACCTTTAAGGTATATCATACGTGTCTATATACATTAAAGGTATTACAAATAATCTTCAAGGTGTTTCATATAAAAATACCTTGAAGGTATTACTAATAATCTTCAAGGTGTCTCATACAAAAATACCTTGAAGGTATTAGAAGGACATAAGAGATACCTTGAAGGTCATTATATTACTTTCAAGGCATCTCCTAGGTATACCTTAAAAGTATCTCTTTGGAGATACCTTTAAGGGATTATAATGACCTTCAAGGTATCTACTAATAGATACCTTGAAGGTATTACAAGGACCTACTATCAAAGTATATTTTATATATGAATTTATTTATAATACGTGTAAGGTATCTCCTCATTATTAAGTTTATTGAAAGAAATTCAAGATATCTCCTAGCAGATACCTTGAAGGTATTATGCAAACCTTCATATTTAGTAGATATCTTAAATGTATTATAAAAATAGATAATTTGAAGTTATTAAAAATACCTTTAAGGAGATAAATTAAAGGTATTAAAAGGACCTTCAAGGAGATACCTTAGAGTTACTTGTAATACTTTCTATGATCTCACAAGGACTTTCATACATAAAATATACCTTGAAGGTATTACAAGGACCTTAATGTATAAGAGATACTTTAAAGGTATTATATGGACCTTAAAAGAGATACCTTGAAGGTATTACAATTACCTTCAAATAGATACCTTGAAGTTCCTTATAATACCTTCAATCTCGGTTCTCAAAGGTCCTTATAATACCTAGGAGATACCTTAAAGGTCCATGCAATATCCTCTATGAGATACCTTGAGACTAAATTATTGTAATACCTTTAAGGTATCTCTTGTGAGATAGCATGAAGGCTCCCTTAATACCTTAAAAGTATATAATAGGAGATAATTAGGATATACCTTGAAGGTATTTTATGGAACCTTCAATGTGTCTTGTAGGAGATACCTTAAAGGTATTACATGGACCTAAGAGAAACCTTGAGGGTTTTTTTAATACATTCAAGGCATATCTAGGTATACCATCAAGTTATCTCTTAGGATATGACTTGAAGGTATTAGAAGGACCTTCAGGGCATATCTTAAGATTAACCTTAAAGACATTATAAGGACCTAATAGGAGATACATTGAACATATTACAAGGAACTTCATACCTAGGAGATACCTTGAAGGTATTAATATAACCTTTAAAAAATCTACCTTGAAGGTATTATAATCACCATCAAGCTATCTCCTATGTCATTTTAATATATTTAAGATATCTCATAGGTTACTTATAATATCTTATAGGTATCTCCTAGGATATACCTTGATGGCATCTAATAGTAGATACCTTGAAATTACTTAGAATAACTTGAATGTATTATAAGGAAACTTAAAGGTATATCTTAAGAAATAATTTTAAGGTATTCCAAAAACCTTAAATTTATCTCCTAGTCCTTGTAATACTTTTAAGGTATCTCCTAGGAGATTACTTGAAGGTATCACTAGGACCTTAAAGATATCTCCTAGTCCTTGTGATACAAAGCTTAAAAGGATTACAAGGAATTTCTAAGTATCTTCTAGGATATAATTTTAATATATATAAATGACCCTAAATGTGTTTATTAGGTCTTTGTATTACCTATAAGGTATATCCTTGGAGATACCTTGAAGTTATTTTTAATGAATTTAATGTATCTCCTATGGGATACATTAAATGTCCTTGTGATATCCTCCTTGAATTTCCTTATAATAATTAGAAATAAAAAATACAAAGGGGAGAAGTAAGAGAGATCCAAGAAATTGAGGCCTATTTGGAAAGGTTAAATGATGAGAGGAAAGCTCCAACATATTTACCAAATAAAGACTTGCATCCAATATGAAGATCAAAATATTGAATGTATGGATCAAACATATATATATCTATTATTTTATTTGATAAATAAATAACAACGTATCCAATCCACATAGACATAGGATAAAGAGGAAGAAAATTAGGGGTATAATAGTGTAATGGAGACCCTAAAAAACTTGAATGCATAGACCATATTAGGAATAACATTAGAACTTGTAGATAACAGAGTTTTGTATAAATCTCAACACTTATGAAATGTGTTTCTAAGATTCATACATTTGAAATAAACCCAATTATTCTCATAGGATATCATCTAAGTACTACCCAAATAAGGAGAGACATACAACCACTGATTTACACTCTTTCACTTCACAAAACCCCACTTTTCTAAAGTCAAAAAATATACAATCCCTTCTGATGTAAATTTCACTTTTAAGCAAGTGTTATATATAATATATATCAAATATGTATATTTAAATTAATGGTTCCACACATCATCATACATAAAATTATGGCACCAAATTTCTCCTCTTGTTACCCTCTTATTATCAATATATACATGTTATTAATAATCCTAGAATTTTGTACTTGATTGATAGATGACACACATCACATATTTGTATGGTTAACTCATAAGGCATGATTCTAGATAAGGGGATGCATTGACTCCCTCATGATGAAATGGTAGATATAGAAGGTAAGTGGTCATTAAATTTAATCAATGATATGGATACAGTTTCCCATAGTGAAAATTATTTTTACTAATATTTATATTATTTTATTAGATGTAGAGGTTCCCTTTATATATTATTTAATATTTTATGATGAATATGATCATTCTTCCATAATAATTTGTGTCTTATTTCATGTCGCCACATCATTGACCCTGAGGGTTGCAAGTATGGGTTTGTTAACCGACCAAAAACTAGGTTGTAGATATAATAGTTTAACAATTCACTAAATTTAATTTCTCCTATTCCAAAAAATAGTTCTTCCTAAATAAATTAGATATATTAAATTTATAATCACTTGTCTGATCATGATTGAAAACATGTGGATCATAAGTTGATCTAAAATTTTTATGTACAAAAATTCCACATAGTTCTTATCCAAAAGCTTTATCTATTGTCAGAATAATGTAAAGTAAAATATGTAATCATTTAGAGTAAGATGGTCATTTAGAGTAAAATATGAATATGTTATATAAAGGAAAAATGTAATACATCATCAGTATTTTTTTATGTAGATAAATAATGAAATCTAACATTTTTGTTTTTTCATCTTACGTCACTGATGCTTATCATTGCTTAGGATGTAGTAATAACTAGGATACCAAATTTAATGAAATACAAAATTGTGTATCATGTTTAGTTTGCCTCATAGTCAGTGCCTCAGGAATTGATTTAAAGAAGATAAAATGTGATTGAGGATAAAAAACCATGAACAATGCCATGAACAAGTTGTTGACAATCACGTAATCATTCCCTTTGCAAAATAATTCAAATAACCGAATCATAATCTTATTCAATTTAGGTATCCTTAATTAAAAAAACTATAATTATGATAATTATTGAAGCTTTATAACTAGAAAACTAACATAATTAAAATCATATATGGTATTATCTAGGTGCTTACTTAAACCCTTCATTTGTTTGAATAGTGTGCATTAAATCTGAGTATGGAAATGTTATTCAACAAAGACAATACCAAAATTTTGAGAAAAATGTGAGACAATTAGGGATAAATAACATTATTTCATTCATTTGCAAGATCCATCTATAATTTCTAGTAGCTATGTAATCTTCCAAGGATTATATATTTTATTCTACCACACAATTTTTTCACTATATTGCCCCTTTTCTTATACCTTCCGATTTTTCTACCCTAATTTATTTATCTTCTAAAAATTTACAAATTTAAAGGAAAATAAAAATAAGAATAAAAATCAGAATTCATTTTATATTACAATGGAATCACCTCTAAAAAATTCAAAAGAATTTTAAAAAATTCAAGTCATTTATCTTGCAATGGAGACACTTCTAAAAAATACAAAAGAAAACCTTCCATGGTTTTACATTTTTATATCAATTATTTTAATAAACAATCCATTGGGTGGAAGAGTTAAGAGATACAAAATAACTTTTGACACACCTTAATTATATATTGGTAAGGCTCATCATATCTATAGGGATAACTATATTTCATAAGATAATCATCACTAAATTTAGGAGTGACTACTCTAAATATTTTTCTTTAAATCTATGAGTCTCTCAAATTAAAGCACCCAAATGTAAAGCCACATAATTTTAGAAGGAATGACATCTTAATTTACTTCTCAATAAGCATGACATATTTAGTTACCCTCAATAAATAAAATACTATATTCATTTATAAACTTGAAATAGAATTGTGAGTTGAGTCGTTGTAGTAGTACAAGTTTGACTCAAGTGCCTACCACCCTTGCTAAAAGTTATGATATCATCACAATATGACAATGAAGCATGGATTATTGTAAATATTTCTTTACCTCCCTATCCATTTCACCATGTTAGCATTTTTATTGAATATATAGTGATTAAACTAAGCCTATTGCCTCTTAAAATAAAATAAAATATTATTTTGATTTTCCCCAAATTACCATGTAGATTTAAAATTCAAATTTACCGCCCAACATAAATGATTCCCCCCAAATTTAAATCTTGCAAGAGATTTAGTTTATTTTTATATTATCCATTATAATCCCCATAGTATTGGGAATCCCTCATGCTGTAAACTTCTCCCACCTATTACACCATGTCCCAAAAACTCCTTTATTTATCATTATATTTTATAAAATAGATATTTAATTTGTTTTATAAATATTTGATTTCATATTCCAATGCTCACATCATTCAAATAATTCTAATTCATAAATATTTTAATTTTCATTCTTTGTTGTATTATAATATTTTTATATACTAAAAAGATGATTATTTGAATGATTCTGTGAAGCAACCAAATACGTTAGGACAAGGAATATACATGATAAAAATATATTGTCAACAAGACCAATTACATTATGATTAAGAACATATAAAAATAACATACTTAGACCCCATAAAGAAAGGGTGAGGCAATACAAAACATTAAAATGGTGAAATATTTCAAGGTAAAATAATCAACAATGATGAGGGGTGATAAAAATGTTTTACAATATCAAGAATAACATACTAGGACCCCATAAAGAAAGGGTGAGGCAATACAAAACATTAAAAGGGTGAAATATTTCAAGGTAAAATAATCAACATTGATGAGGGGTGATAAAAATGTTTTCCAATCATATTGTAAACCAAGGGGTCCATATTGAACATTAGATCTAGATTCAACGAATCTCTATGAATTATATGATTGTCACTCATTACAAAGGGGTATGTAACATGCAAGTTATAAAAATATTTAGGTATGGAAAATAACATTAGTGTATTATGTGTTGGTAATAAAGTTGTGGGGTGATCATGGAATCTAGGTAAAGATTATTATGATTATACTTTGATGTGGTGTAGTTTGCATACCACACAAATTGGGCTAGAAATTTGATTAAAATTGAAGGTAGAAAGGTATGATTAACAACAAACAAAAGAATATGTAAATTTCATTAAATGGGTGTTGTTGACTAGAGAGATTCAAAATATTCCTTAACCCTTCCCTATAGATTCATTACCCTTATTTCATGGGCATCCATCAAATATAACATACTACTTATCATTTGCTTCCTCTCCATTATTTATTAATTTTTTTTAATATATCTTTTGCCCTCAAAGTTTCTTTTCCCTATGAAATTGGCCAATAGGAATAAAAACAACAAAATAATGAGTTATTATAGGCATTCCTTTTCTACTTAGTTTTATCTTGTAAGTACCAAGATAGTAGGGTAGGAAATGACTCACCATGTCTCAACAAGACATTGCCTAGTATGGCTCACAAATTCTAGACTCAACCCCAAAATCACATAACTTAGAATCACGTGCCTATGTTGAGTCAAGTGTAGTCCTACTACATATATGAGATAAACAAATTCAATTAATTCCTCTCCATTTGCATTCCTATTCTTTATATTCAATAATCACCATAAAATAGGTGTTGGTATTGTTTCAAAGTTTTCATTGATGTCATGTGTCTATAAACTATCATTAATGTCAAGGGAATCATAAGAAGGGATCCACGATGTATATGAGTCTCTAATTGATTGATTAAATATGATGTCATGAAGTGATAAGAGGGATTTGAGCATGAAATGTCTATTCTAGTGCAATAAGAAGCACAATTTCTCTAGGATATGAATTTAGAGTGGCATAAGAGGATGACTAAGTTCATTTAAACTTGAATTTTATATATTGAACAACTTAGGTGTGTTTCATACTATTACTCCAAGAGGTAGAGGGCCTAGTAGGTTTATGTGATTAGACTAGAGGCATGGTAATGGTAATATAGATATGTATGAGAAAATTAGTGGTATAAGCATGATTATAAGATGATGTACATCATGGGAATAAGGTTAAAAAAGCATATAAAATGGTATAAATATCAAGGTTGAGATCTATTCCTTGCATGAGAGACTTAGTATGAAGAAATAGGCTTGGTATCTTAACAAGATGAATAATGTATGAATTGTATGAATAAGTTTGACAACTTGTGATCATAGTATGGAGGTATTTGACATGTTGATGATGTATTGAGAATAATACAATATTTTTCCATGATATTTCAAGATTCAAGTATGGCTAGTGGTTCTAGATATAGCTTTCATAGAGACATAGTGAGGTCCACAAAGTGGGTCAAGTTGAGTTCTCAAGTTGATAGAGTCTATGTGATCATGGAATGAGGGTTGACAGGTTGATTAAATAATGATGACCAAGTATGAGTTCATGAATTGAAAGTGAATGCAATCATTCATGTTGAAATGTCTCTTGTGTATGCAAATTGAAGGTTTCTAAGCTTGAGAAGGAAGTTGAGATGTTCATTAACATGTGTAGACTTTGCATGGTGACCTGATCCTTTTGGGAGAGATGAAACATGGTCCTAAGAAGGTTTTCCAAGAATTTGGAAAAGGTTTTAGGTATAAGGATTTATTAACATCAGTTTAATATTAGCAACAGGTGTTCTAAGATGATCAAAGTCCAAGGTACTTGAGTTAGTGGTTGGTTTCTTAGGGGGTTGGAGCCTCCTTGCAAGTTGGAGATTTCAGAAGACTAGTTGGGTGGGTACTCAACTAGGTAGGGATTGGATATCCTTTTGAATTTGGTGCTTCACTAAACTTTTAATCTTGAAATTATAGGATAGTATTCCATGTGCATAGTTTAGTGGTTTTATCCCCCAAGAGGGTTTCCCAAATATCTCCTATGTTCTCTTGTATGCTTGTGTAGGTTTTTTCTTATGTGTTAATCTCTTATGTGAATTTATGCTTCATGGAATGGTAAATAGAATTGAATATACATTATTATGAAATTGATTCACGCCACCTCTTAGTAGATACTTCTAACCTAATAATTATTTCCATCTAATCATTAACCTATAATACGTCCTTGATAAATTCCCATTATAGTTGGAATTTATGCTAGATGAATTTCTATTAGTGTTGAGGTTTATGTTATAGTTAATTTCATGTCCCACCCTATGATATAAGGATGTTGTGAGATATTCAACTCATCCTTGCTTTTTTGCCTTTACATACATGTTTGAGTTAATGAATCTACTTTATAGACTTAAATAGTGCATAAAAAAGGGCTAACATGATTCATATTTGTTGAATGTAGAATGTTTAGCCACTTATGGTTGCATTGTGTTATACTATGAACTATAGAGCGATGGGCATAAAATTAAAACATTTTTATAAAATATATTGACATAAAATATTGTATGTTATAACTACCCTTATCTTCTTGTAAGGCTATAACATTGTGCTTTGGAAAACTACAATACTATATTTAATTAGAGGTTATTAAAAGAGAGTGTTATTTGTTGGAAATGTATTTGTGATAAGTATATTATTGTGATCATTCATTTGATCATGATAAGCATCCCTATATATGTATTTACACTAGGTATAATTTTCTACCTTCTTCATGTTTGTCAAAGTCATGAAAGATGTGTAAATTACATCTTACATATAACATTTTGTAAGGTATGGTATGTAAATTTATGCCTATGAAATTTCTATTTATATAAAACAATTGTCTAATTATAATTTATTATAATAGATATCTATTTTAAATGCAACTTCAAACAAATATGAGATGCGATATGTGTTCCAAAAAAGTGGTTTTAATCACATTAGAAGCATAGTGGATGAAATAATAAAAATAATATTTTAATCTAGGTCATACCATAATAAAAGGAAGAGTTTAATCTAGTTCCTACAATTCCTTAGATTTGGGATTTAATTGTAATTAAATCAATCTTTCTTTGGAGCATAGTTTTTGATGAGTTGGGGGAACATAAGAATCTTGGAAGATGGACCGACCTTGCTTTGAGATATTGATGGGAAACCCAATGTATTTTGGGATGGGACAAAATATTGGGTTAGAAATTTTAATTAATTCCCCCTTCAATTGTAAGGCCACATTATTCTACCTAGGAAAGAGAACAAAGTAGAGAACATGATAAGTAATAATTAGGAGGAAGAAATATTTTTGGAGTGGTATGGCATGATTGAAAGAGGGAAAGGAAGATAAGAGTATAAAAATAGAAGTGTGAATTAGATCGATATGCCAAAGATTTAAAATGGAAGGATCCATCAACTATTCCACCATTCTTCAAAAGGTAAATGGATTTTCCCACCTTCTCTCTCTGGTAATCAATGGAATAAATTACTAGTAGCCATATTTTTTATATTTATTTTTAAGAGTTTTATCTTATTATTTGTTGGATCTTGTGTAGTGGTAATTAATATATTTAGCTGGTACTCATTTTAGATCCAAAAGTCCTCCATAGATGGAATTCATAGCATGAATAATCTTGCCTATCATTGGTGTCTTACACAAAGATGTGAAGCCAAAGAGATATGGTTTTTGGTTTGAATGTGTTTTATTTATTTATTGTGTTATCCATTAGAATTGCCTCTTATGATGGTGTTCTTGTTAGTAATAATGATGCCTCAAAGGATTATATTATTTCTATTAGAAATACACAAAGACCAATGTTTTTTAAAATCTAAAAGGTTGAGAAAGTATTAGGAAAATAATGGTGGAATCGATTGGATCTAGCACATTATTTAGCTGCCCCACTAAAGGAGAGGATTAAGATAGCCTCATGAAGAAGATTTCACAAGAAAAATTTATGTCTTGGGATCCTAAAATATGTAAATACAATGTAACCCAAGCTAGTTCTAGTGTGAAACTTTCTATGGAGGTGTCTTTGTTCTACAGTGAGGAGCCCTATTTCTCTCTCATGGATGACTTGAACTAAGAGCATAAAAATTTGATGAAATCCTTCAAGATTGTGATAAAATGAATCATCGTTAGGTCTTGTCCTTTGGTATAATATTTTTGACAACTCTACTAATAGTTAGATTATGTCCTCTCTCATACGAGCCCTCAACCTTCCCTACACTAGAGTATATATGCAAGATAAGCTCAAAAAACATGGATATAAATGCTCTTCATGGTCATCACTAGAGGCACCTAACATGGAGACTATTTGAAAATTGTTTGACAAAATGTCATGGGATTATTTTAACTCATAGAATATATCTTTAAATCTTGGATATGAAGAGGATGCACTTAGCTTTTAAAGAAAATTTTATGAACAAAAATTGGAACCTGAGATATCAAGATAAGGAATAAAATGGATATTGGTTGGGTAACCATTGAAATTCAAAGAACTAGCAAAAAAAATTGAAAAGTGTGTTTATATCTTTGTAGAGTCCAGGGATATTAGTTTTACACTTTTAGTGATCATGAAAATAGGAATGGGAATAAACTATGGTTTTAGATCCACTCATATATGATTCAATGAAGTGCCTATAAAAATGGATGCACATAATTTATTTGACATAGTGACACATGAATCAAAAAATTTAGCAGGTGTGAATTCTAATTTGGGGAAATTAGAGGTTGCTCAAAAAATGTTAAACAAAATGATTGAATGTAATGTGGACTCCTAGATAGATAGCCAAGGCAATAATAGTGGACTATTGATTGTCATTTGATTGGCATGTAATATGTATAATGATTATACTATAGTAAATCAAACTAGTAAATAAAAGATAAAAAATTAGATAATGGCCAAAAATATATTTTAGGAAACTATTTGTCTATGGGTTCAACTAATAGACCATGTTATTGATCTCAAATGAAAGCTAGAGATCTCATAAGGGATTCCACATAATCAATAATGCCTCATTTTTTAGGGTGGATAACTTGAGGATCATTATCCTCTAATGATTTATGAAATTGACAAAGATTCCACTCTCCATTTGATGCTTAGACTGCATGGAGGAGTGATTGATTTAGGGATGTCTTCATCATCCAAAACCATATCATTTAAAGAAGTGTTGAAAAATATAGTAGTCAACAAACCAAGTGTATTGAATCCCTCTTCTATACCCAAATCCTATGTAGTGGATCACATTTAAGAGGGGCCAATAGTTCATATGATCAATGAATATGTGTTATAATATTAGGTAGTTTTATAAAAACATTCAATTATCTATATATTCAATGGTTTTTGGCCATCCACAATGACACTGTATTAATGGGTACATTCTACAGTGTGAGATCATGCTATGATCCAAAGGTTTTTTCATTGTACAATTTTCTAAAGAGCAAGACTATCAAAGAATCTTAATAGAATGTCCTTGGTTTTGGGGA
This sequence comes from Torreya grandis, assembly GCA_037957365.1. Taxonomy (NCBI): domain Eukaryota; kingdom Viridiplantae; phylum Streptophyta; class Pinopsida; order Cupressales; family Taxaceae; genus Torreya; species Torreya grandis. Next base: position 254,875 of record JARHVA010008286.1, on the reverse strand, counting down.
AATGTAGGGCTCTTCACCACTCCATGGTTTCTAAAATTTTATCCAAATTCATTGGGCACATATAGCAAAAGGGATACCCAAAGAATATTTACTGGGTTATTTACTTATTTTTGCATTTATTTGGAGATAGATCCTAGTAAGGGCTTATTGGATAATATAAATATCATTTGTGGAAAATAAAAACACATTAAGCTATTAGATTATGATAATATATATTTTCAATGTAAAAATTGTAAACTATTAGGACATCTACGAGTTACTTGTCCCCAAGCACGAGCCTATCCTTCCAGGAAACAATGGGTGAACACAACATAAAAAATGTATTTTATGGTGAAAGAGGAATGGGATGAATAAGATATTCAAGGTGAGGAAGGTTAACATACAATAAAATTGGAAAGGAATGAAGATGAAGACTTGGATACCTAGGCTGAGGCATTTATCCCTACTGAGATAAAAAGATGACCAAAACTGAATCCATCGATGGGAATTGACCTGAATGGGAATAGTTTAGGAAGGGTGAATAAATCTCATGATTTTGATAGTTTTGAATTTAATAAGGACTTAGTTACCAATTCAAATCTGAAACAACTAATGTTACTTTGTCCTCTACATAGTCAGAAATCAGCTTTATAGATAGTCATGGTGTAACCCTCTTAAGGGGCATGGCCGGAGGTTAAAAATAAGAAAGTAAAAAAGGGTAGAATATAATAATACATGGGATATATTCTCATTAATTTAGTATTTTTTTTAGGCTAGTTCTTCTACTTCTCTTTTGGTGTATTATCTGCTACTTTTATTCTTATTCTCCTATTGCTTTCAAGGGTTGTTGTTCACTCTTTGTGGGTGAGGTTTGTTATATTTCACACTTTGGGGTGCTTTATGTTGGGGTGGTTTTACATCCTTTATTTGGATTTTTTTCCTTTGGATTTCTATTGCATCTACAAAATGTGATTTCTAATTTTAATTAATATGAAGTTGTAATTTTTTCCAATGGAAAAATAATGATGCCTCATTATTGGGAAAATAATACTCCTCATCATCTATAAATAGTTGTAAAAGATGTGAATTTTTTACAAAATGTAATTTCAACATGGAGGTATTTGAAAGCCTTTGAATTGGGAGATTTAGTTAGACCCAATAACCTAGGTGTTATGTGGGTAGTTCCCTTCCTTTTAACTTCCACTCTGGTTCCTAGAAAGTAATAATTTTTACATTAGCATAATAAAACATACTTGATTAACATGTCCACAAACTACTTGATGAAATGCCTCTTCAAGATTAATCAAAATGGAATTGTAGGGAAGAAAGGATTCATTTGTGTTGTGCATTTTTTCATTAACATCATAGACAAAAATGGAAAAAAGCATACATAATAGTGATGGTAAGGAATTAGGCTATCAATTTATAAATAGTCTATTGGGTCTAATAGTTTTTTTATGATGAGGCCTATCATCACGTCATTTAACCAATTTAGATTTATTTACTTCCAATCAAAAATCCAATAAGTCTTTATCTAAATCATCACAACGGTCAGTCAATTGTTTCAACAATGACAAAATCATCCATTATTCCTCCTCTCCCATTTCATATTATTAATATAAGTAAGAAAGATTAAAATTATTCTAACGATATCATATTTAAAATCCATCACCAAAATTTTAGATAGGAAATTCATGATTTTAAGACTAGAAGTGACTTCACACTTACCATTTACATTCAATTTCTCCATTTTATATAAAGTAAATAAAAATATTATTCAAAAACAAATAAGATGTTTGACTGAGATCATAGGAAAGAGATTACCAAGATTAGACTTTTCTAGAAAAAAGATTCATAACCTTGATGTATTTCCTAAAAAATAAAAAAGCTTGCATTGGTCACACCATTGGGCATCACAACACAAGATAAAGACAAAACAAGTGTTTCATTCCAATTGCTTCTAGAGAGAACATAATATATGCTATTAAATAATAGCATAGAAAATAAGCTTTCTCAATATCTATCAAATCACAAGAGAGAGCTATTACAAATTATAAGCTTAAAAAAATTAAAATTTAGATCACTTTTTCCATCAAAAGAGAAAAAAACCTCTACTCTTATGTGTATGCTAATTTGCTAATATCATAATTGAATTATTTGTGTAAGTCATAAGTGAAGAATGAGTTTATCAGAACCAAGTAAACCTTCTTACAAATTTTGATCCAGTCCCTAAAGGAATAAGCTACAAACAAAATGACCTTTACATTTTTGTCTATTTTTAAATTCATCATAGTTAATGTTAGTTAGGGAAACAATGATGAAATGAAATTTCAAATCTTTAACTCAAAGTTGTTTATTTTATTAAATTTTCTTTCTTAAAAAATGGTAAGGCATCCATAATAAAAGACTTCTAGATGCTTACCCCAAGATATGTTTTATTTCTATCTCCTTCATCTTGAGTAAAAGTATCTTTTTTAGCTCCAAAGAAACAATTTACAACCTATAAATGGAAGCAATGAGAAATACAAAAAAATAATTGAACATTTATTATCAATAATCATAAGATTAGAGACCATTTACAAATTGCAAGTGAAAATGAGAAGGAAAATAAGAAATTTCTTTTATTGGATATAAATCATAAAATTAAAACATGCATCATGTTTAATTGAATATTTACCATTATGGAGACATTTCATAGATGATACCTTGAAGCTACCATCAAAGGTATTACAAGACCCTTCAAGGTATCTCATAGGAGATACCTTACCTTCAAGGGTACAATGAAGGTATCTTCTAGGAGATACATTGTAATACCTTCAATGTTATTACAAGGTATTTCTTAGGAGATACCTTCAATGTACACTCGAAGGTATTACAAGGTATCTCCTATGAAATACCTTAAAGTTACCCTTGAAGTTAGTACAAGGCCATTCAAGGTATCTCCTAGGAGATATATTTAAGGGTCTTATATTAAATTCAAGATATATCTTAAGAGATACCTTACAATACCTTCTAGGGTACTGTGAAGGTATATCCTAGGAGATACCTTGTAATACCTTTAAGTTTATTACAAAGTATCTCCTATAAAATAACTTCAAGGTACCCTTGCAGGTATTATAAGGTATCTCCTCATAAATAATTTCAAGGTACCTTTAAAGGTAATACAAGGCCATTCAAGATATATCCTAGGAGATATATTAAAGGTACTACAAGAACCTTAAGGGTTTATCCTACATGATGCATTAAAGGTATTACAAGGGATTTCGAGGAGATTCCTTAAATGTATCTTCTACTATATACCTTGAAGTTATTACAAGGACTTTCAAGGAGATATCTTTGAGGTATTACTGGACCTAAAGAATCTCCTAAGAGATTCCTTGAAGGCATTACAAAGACCTTAAGGGTATATCTAGGTGATATTTTGAATTTATTACAAAGGAATTCAAATAGATACCTTCACGGGATTTGTCACATAGTGTCATTGGAAAAATAGGACTTTTTCTTGCCCAGGGTGACCAATATTGGCATGGATGGTGGTAATGTTGTAGTAAAATATTATTTTGCTAGTTGTATAGAGGTATTGGTCTAAAATGTGAAGTTATGACTTGTTCATGTAGACTAGGGGACACTTGAGTACTTAGTTTATTTATACTTTATCAGATAAGTGCTTTTGATTGGCTATCAGATAATGGTGCAAAAGGGTTTGGAATAGTGGAATTTTTATATGGTTGCTCTTCAAGCAGCTTGATAGTAATCTTCATGTACTCGACTTCTATTCCCATAGTATCTAATATGATTGAGGAAGGTCAAGGAGGGATTTCAACCCAAAAAATTGTTGGCACCTTATTTCCCACTTGAATTATGTGCACAACTTTCTATAAAAATAATTCTTTTTCATATAAGTCACCATCCATGTCTTCCATCATGACCTGGTAAAATTATTTTTCATTGGTTCTCATAGCTACTCACCATCTAAGACACCTTTAGATAATTGAGCCAAGTCACATTACTATGTGTATTCTATATTTGTGGAGGAGAGGGTTATCACTTAGTTGGGGCCTTTCACTTTCCCTTAAGTAGATACGATGTAGAGGCCTTAGTTTATTTATCTTTTTGAGCTATTGTACAAGAGATATTATCTATAGTGGTGTGGCTCTACTAGATGCATAATAATTTTTTTCTCTATCTCTACCTTTACCGTAATGATGTCTATGAAATATGGTAGAGATCTAAATGCCTACTTTAAAATGATGAATATAAATTGTGATCACCTTTGCTATCTTGGTAACAACTACATGTTATCCCAAGTATTACATTATGTTAGGTGAGACTTAGGGATGTGTTATGATGAACTCTAGTATTTCCTCCCACCATTGATGTAACTTGGTTTGATGATCAAGGGTTACCATTTCTTATATCTATATTAGATTCTATAACTATTATGTAGGCCAATAGTTGGTGTCTAGATGTACTTATCCTTATGGGGACTTCCATTATGTGAAGGAAAGTAGAAAAATGAGAAACTGGTACTCGAAAGTTTGGTTGGAAGTCATGCAAACCTTTTCAATGTTGGTTATGATCTATTACACAAAGAACTTAGGTAAGTTGAACTATTGGTTGTGATGAATCATCCTATGCATGATGTTAATGACACCTTTAGTGGCCTAGTTCATAGATTAAATGATTTGCCATAGTTGATGGGTTATGCATTTAGTCAAAATACACACAAGTTCATATAAAATGTATTTGATGGGTATGCCATCAAATACACAAGCATATGTGTCTCAATCTTCCTAAAGCAATGGAGGTTGCTTTGATTTGTAAAAGGTTAGAGATCCTTCATGCACAGGTATCCATATTTATCTAGCCATTATTAGTGTATTAATCATAATAGTCACATATAGGGAAATATAGTTGTTTTCATCATTGTATCAAGAGAGCAATGGTTAAATAACTACACCCATATCACTAAAATTTAGAAGGTGTATCAGACACTTGACATCTAAATTAGGAAACTATTGAGGCAATGTGATTATGCTTCTTATAAAGAGCCCATAAGGAAAAGCTTCTTATCAATATCTCAAACAAACTCAAACATTTTAGGATCATACAATTTTGTTTATAGGATCACAATACTAATGCACATTTCTTCTTTATATACATTTGATAAAGGCATGATAAGCCAAGATAGGTCCATTTGATCACATGACCTGAATGGTTAACTGATTAGTATATGAAGAGTGAATCATTGACTCTCTATACTTGGGAAAATATAACACTCAAATTGAAGCTTGGCTATTTGAATTTATTTAAATGTGGAATGTGAAATTGGTGCTAAATGATTTGCATTTGTAGTTTTCATGCATAATGATTTCCTTTTAAGTGACTTTCTAAGTTGTCTTTGGATTTGATGTGCATTTAATTTGGGCATGAGGCATGCTGATGTGGTAGATTTTACAATTTGATACTACAAATCAATTATTGTTAACACATGTGACAAGATAGATTGTTATATTTATTTCTGGTCATACTTGAGTAGTTGGCTTATGATAGTGACCAATTACCTATTTGGAAGATACTTTATCCTTCAAACCCAACATTTGTTATTAACTTCCCTTTATGAATATTACTTTTGCTATTATCTTCATTAATTTATCTATATTATGGAGAATCAATGTTTGAACAAGTCTTAAAATAATTAATTCACCATTAATGAATATATATTACATTTCCACTCAAGGTATTTTGTTTAGTCTTTCTAAATATCTCTGCACATTCACTCAGAATCCCTAACTTGACTGATCCATGTACAATATGGTTATATGAAATCCATTTTAATAACCTTTGCAATAAACATTGAGAGTATTACAAGGCCCTTTAAGGTATCTCCTTGAAAGAAAATTCCAATCTTGTGCATGTTCAAAGTATTTACTAGCTGAACCATTGAAGGTAATACAAAACCCTTCAAGGTATCTCCAAGAAGATACCTTGAAGGGAATTATTATTTTCAAGAGTACTTTGAAGGTATATCCTGTGAGATAACTTTCAAGCATGCATAAAGGTATCCTTGAACTAGTATTATAAGGCCCTTCAAGGAATCTCCTAGAAGATACCTTTAAGGGAATTATAGTACATTTAAGAGTACCTTAAAGGTATATCCTATGAGATACCTTTCAAACATACATAAGGGTACCCTTGAACCAGTATTATAAGGCCCTTTAAGGTATCTCCTATGAGATACCATAAAATAAAATTCCAATCATGTGCATATTCAAGGTATCTACTAGGATACACCTTGAAGTTAATACATGGCCCTTCAAGTATCTCCTACGAGATACCTTGAAATAAAATTCTAATCATCTGTATGCTCAAGGTATCTAGTAAGAGAACATGTTTATGTTGGTTTCTTTCACATTTCAAAATTTAATGAGGTGACATCTAACATTTTAAGATCTTAATAGAGACAAGGTCCACTCCAGGGCATGAGTTATCCTCTTAGATTTGTTGCACATCATAAGTTAATGGATTATATCTATAATCAAGAAGGTGTCCATGACAAATTTAGTTTTCACCTATATGACTATAATAAAAATAAAACATTCCTACACACTTAAAAATATTAACACCATTTTAACCAACTGATTTAATCAATGAAAATTGCTAACTTTTAATAGATTTTGAACATCTATAATTAGTGTATATAAATTACAATAATTAGAATTATTTATAGATTATTCACACTTAAAATTTGTAATCAAAGGTTTTTGATGAAACATAACATGTTAAGGATGAGGATAGTTATATTTTGGTATACTACGTAGGATAGTACAAAGAATTCATAATTAATAAAAGCATGATAAAGATAAGTTATCAAGTGATAGATAGGAACTAATATTAATCCAAATATTTCTTAAGGTTTTCATATCATTTGTATTACTTTAGATAAGATTAAACCAAATATTATACTTAATAATGTAGACAAGAAATAACATAAGAAATATGACATGTAACCATAATTAGAAAGTCTATATTGATCTCAACTAAGGTTCATCATCTTCTTCATATAAACATACATATTTGTAGTTGCTACAATTCCTGACTTTTCATATTCTTCTCATATATTGGCACCAAAGAGAGGAAAATTTTTATATTCTATACCTTTACAACTCATGGTGGATAGGATAAAATACATATAGCCAACAATTTCATACATAATGCATGAATATTCAAAAAATATCCTACACAACTTTACTTATCCATTTTTCTTCTTCCAACACTTTCTCAAAATTTAAATGTTATCTTATTTTTAGATAATTTCATAGGTTCATTTGACTATGTGCTAAAATAAGAAGCTCAAATATTGGGTAGAATAGAAAGAGTTGAAGTAATCACTTAAGGCACCATTTTTGGTTTTCACCTTTTATGCACTACTTAGCCACACTTTTAGGTTTTAAACTAAGTATCATACCAACCTATTACCCTTTTGGTTTTTCAATAGGCTAGAATAACCTAGTGGTAAACATTTATGGTTTTAAAACCATCCTATCCTTTCTTGTCTCATTAATCATCCCAAATACAAAAAACTTGCTCAAAAATTTACAATTTTTTTTCAGAATTTTGCACATTGTAGAATACTCAATTGGAAGGAGGAGGTGTTTCTAAGGAAGAAGGCTAGCCAATAGGTTCATTGGCCCATAATTAAGTAGCTCTGCACTATGTGAGTTATTGTTGGAGCTCTGATGCTGGCTTTTAAATAGTAATTTTAAGGATGAAGTCCACCTCACTACATAATAGATCTAGGTTAATTTTGAAGGAATCTCAATCAAGCATGACTTCTTGGACCATGAAAATTAGGATGTGCATTGGTTTATAACATCCAATGAGTTAATTTAGGTTTAAGTCCTCAATGGTACTCTTTTATACCTTTGTTTTACTAACCTTTAATTAGATTTATACACTTAATTCCTCTAAATGTTTTGCATGTCATTCTACCTGAAGACGTATAAATGTGTTGCATCATAAGTCTTACTACCATCTGAGGAGTCAATTACACACATTATCAAAAGCATTGAAATATCACTAGAAATAAATGTTAGTTTTGTTGATTGAGGTAGTCTAGCTATGCATGGTTGTGCTAAGCATGGTAGCTATGGTGAAGTCTAGTGTAGAGCTATCAAGGAGATTGTCAAGTTGTTACTTCCATCTAGAAGATTTCATGTGACTTGATAAGATTAGAGAGATACAATTTCAATCATGCTAAGATACTCCTCTAATAGATTAACCAAAGATATGGTTTTAGTCTTCAAAATGTAGCCCACATTGCCAATTATTCAAAGTTGATGATTTTCACACCATTTTTTTTTATCTTCACAATCAAGGTCTTGAGCCTATTGGAATATTACATCACTTGGTCCCTGATTACTTGAGAGGATAAGTTTGGGAAAGTGACTACAATCATATTCATTACTTCATGAAGATAACCCCTGAGCTCCACATTCTCTTCATTTGCTTGATCCCATTCTTGCTCTAGAGAGGTGGCCTTTTTTGTGATGGACTCCTTAAAAGCTATGCCACCTCCAACTACTTCTTTAAAGGCAACCAAGAGACATAAAGTAAAGCCTCTTATTTGACTGAGAGCATGGCCAATGTTTTTACTGAGGCTCTAGGGTCAAGGTTTGACATAATAACTATAAGGAGTGAAAAGGTAGTGCACCAAGTAGTGACTAAGGGAACACCCCAAAATAAAACACCTCCTAATGGAAGCTATGGAATTTGGGATCATGTCTCAGTTTTAGGCCAAAATTCCTACTACATTATGGCCTCTACTATCAGCTTAGCTTATTACATAACATCTTTAACCCTCTCTCATTTGACCTCTTCCTCCTATCTTCTTCCTCCCTCTTATTTTTCTCTTCCTCTTATTCTTTCTTATTTCTTCTTACTCTCTTTCCTTATCCTCTTCCTCTTTCTTAATCTTCTTTTCCTCTTCTTTCTTATTTTTCTTTTCTAGTTACTCTTTCTCTTTCTTCTTTTTCTCTTGTTATTCTTTCTTCCTTTGTTCTTCTCTTATTCTGGCACAACTTGGGTCTATGTCTAGGCTTGTGTTTATGCCTATGCTTATTATTTCCATAGGGATTCATCATGTTCCTTCTTATTCTTCCTAGTAGCTTCCTTTGCTTGCTGTTATTCCTGATCTACTACATGTTTTTGTTTTTTTGCTTCTTCTCTTTCTCCTCATATGCTTACTATGTTGCGATGGCTTCTTAATGGGCTTGCCTTCCCATCTCCTCAACCTTACATATGCCTACCTATGCATCCTTGGCCTTTTGTGAGGCCTCAAATTATTTAGTTTTTTGTGTTGTTTTTTGTTTCTATGCTTCATCTTTCTTTCTCTTCTTTTCTTCCTTCTTGACTTAGAATTTGGCTATACGAGTGGCTTCCTCTTTGGTGGCCTATTGTTCCTCTGATGTTGGTTGCTCATATATAATTTATTCAACATTATATGTTTATTATGATGGTGGGGAATCCTATAATCACACATTTAAACTTGGAACATGTTTCTTCTTTCTACCAAATGTGACTATTCAACATCATGGTGGTGGTGTAGAAGATTCAGGAGTAGGTTATGATTTTTGCATAGTAGTTTGTCAACCAAATGCACATTCCTCCAAGGTAGGGGAGAATATTACCTCCCACCATGTTCTAGGCTTGTACAAAAGTTAGTTTTGTGGACTCTCTAGTAGGGGTTCAAAGATGACATTAGGTGAAAATGTTAGAGCACTCAAATGTTGGAAGAAGTCCATTGTATGCTAGAACTGCTCAACTTCATCTTGGACTGTGTCGATAATGATGAAAGGTGGGCAAGATAAGAGTTATACACATAACTCAAGTGGAACCTACTTTTATATTTACATTATGCATACTACCTTCTATAAAAAGAACTCTTTTTCCTCCTCCTCATAGTATTTCCCAACCTTGTCTACCAACATGGCCTGGTAGAATTCTTCTTCATCTATTCCCATTTCCAAGAGCTTGTAGGAGCTCTCTATCTATGGTATCTTCGAGTCATCCTTCCAAGTCATAATGATACATGTTTTTTGATTTGGGGGAGGAAACACCAAATATGGATCTACTTTGTGTTTCCACTTCTATTATTGTGAGCTTGATTCTAACTATGGTTATTGTGCATTAGGAATGTTTGTGCCTGGTGGTATAAACTACAAGGGGGTCACACACCTAACTACATAATATTTTTTTAAGATACTTTGGATTGAACCATATCCATCATGATGAAAATGGGGAGCCATTTGAATGGGGAGAATGATAGCTCATGAATTGTGATAAAGACTCCCTTGGGTAGTATAGTGATTGTGGCATGTTGAGCTAGGTACTATAGGATATCAAGTGCCACTCTAAGGTGTGTGTCAATGAGGTCCAGGAACTCCTCCTAATAAGCTTTGAACATTCCTCATGTGTGATGGATCCACATTCCTACATTTATATTATGTTGTTAAACTGTTGCATTGGCCATTAATTTATATCTTGGTACACTTCTTCGTTTGGTGATATCCACTATGTGAAGCAAAGAAAGAGGATCAACAATTTATATTGGAAGGTCTAACTAGGATTTTTGAATCAGTTATTAATATTTGTGAAAAAAATATTATATAATTACTTAGGTTAGTTGAATGATTCATTCTAGTGGATCATCTTGTGAGCAATGTCCACAACATCCTTGGGTATTTACGTAGTAAACTTGGTTGTCTACCAAAATATTTTGGTGATGCACTAGATGATAATGCACATAGGTTCATATATAATTTAATTTATGGGAACCCATTAGTTTCCCCACACATATAAGTCCCAAACTTTTGAAAATATGGGTAATATTTGTCTTATAGGGTAGTAAGGAATTTCCATGTGTATGCATGCCCAAAGCTCAGGCCATGGCTTATATCTTTATTACCATAGTCTTATTTGTGCCCAAATATATTTTGACCTCATTGTATCACCCAAAAAATACTTTAACTATCTCTCCTAGTCACCAAATGTTGGCATCTACAATAAGTCCTCAATGTCTATGTTTTGGAATAATTATATAGCTATGAGGGTGAGTGGTTACATAAAATCAATAGGATCAATGTAGAAGAGATTTTTCTTTGATTCATAAAGGTATTGAAATGGATCTTGATCACTATACTTTAGTTTTAAAACCACCATATTGACACCCATGGGTTCATTTTATACTTGAGAGAGGGGTTAGATTAGCTGCATGATATCCATGGCAATGTGAGTGGAAATTTGAATGCTCTATATGATTTGTCAATTAAAAATGTTTCATCTCTTGATAGTTATAGCTCATCAAAATATGCTAAGGATGAAATACAAACATATTTTTTTTAACTTAGATTTTATAGATTTGACACCTCATGGCTTCCATGTTAGATCCATGCTTAGCTGTCTAGTTGTCTTGAATGCAATGGTGGATGTGGTAAATGTGCTTCTAATCTAGAAATTAAAGTAGTTAATCATTGGTACATGTGTGTAGTTATGTCATTATTATTTTTGGTGTTGATATGAAGGGTATGAGTATCTGATGTTAAATAGCCACTTATTTGTTGAAGATCATTTTAATTAACCCTTGGCTCTTGCATTTAGTTATGGTGGATGATTTTTATCCAATGGATATCTTACTGATGGGAAATTTTGGCATCTTTCCTAGCCTTAATTTTTTTAGTCTCTCCTCTTTGAATTTTATAGTGGTTCACATGGATCCTCCTATGCACATCTAGTGTTCATGATCCTTGGTCTTTATACTTCATGAATTTTGTCTCTAAGACCATCTACAAACAAAAAAGATAGAAAACAAACACACACAAAAAACATTGAAAAATAGAGAAATCCTAATCTACATGGTGGTACTCAGCACCCACTTAGCTTGTAAAATGAGATCAATAGACTATTGGTAGTAGGGTTTAATCCTATAACCATTTACCTACCTTGGTAACATGGTTCCCTAAAGATCCACTAAAACCATAATTCCTTGATATATTAGGTCACGTATAATGTAGGTCCCTTTCCATCTTATTTATAGTTTGCTTGGAAATGCTTTGAACTCACTATCATATAGTAATATTCATTAATATTTCTAAAATTCTTTATGGCATAAGTTCCTATCATGCCATGATTTCTAAATTTGTTTGTGCACTTCCTATGTCCACACTGATCTGTGTCTAAATCCATCCATCCGATTTAGTTTTAGGAGTCAATTAATAAGAGACTCCTGATCTCTGAGTCATATGATCATGGGAATGCATAGGCTGGGTAATAGATATTCCATCGGCATGACTACTTCTAGACCATACACTAGCTATAATGGTGTAAATATTGTATCTCTTTTGTAATGTGTTGAGATATTCCCATAAGATCACAAGAATGAAATCTTCCTAGTTAGCCTACTTGACATTGCATATTTTTGTAAACATTTTCCCTAGTACTTTATTTGAGGCTTCAGCTTGGTCACTAACTTATAAATGATAGGTAATGCTTTTATGACAAGAGATCTTAAACTCTTTAGTCAATTCCTTGATGGTGTTATTTATAAAGTGCATTCCTTTATCATTGACTAAATTTATAGGGCATCTAAACTTTGTAATGATATTTTCATATAGGAACTTTGATGTGTCCTTCATACCACAACTAGATATGGTTGAAACCTCAACCCACTTAGTAAAATAACTTGTTGTAGTAAGATGTATATGGATTTGTTGCTCTTACTTGGTGGGTTTATTGGTCTAATAAAATCAATATCCCATTATTTAAAATGATACTCTACTAATAGGGTCTACAATGACATCTCATATTATTGAAGTGGTTTACCCATGCATTGGCATACATCACAATGCAACACAACTCTATGTATATCCTAAAACAAATTTGGCCATGATAGTCTACTTTGTAAAAAAATTCTAACCGCCTCTCCTATGAAATGTCCTCCTGAGACTCCTTGATGAGATTCCTCCAAGATTTGAGGTCATTCATGTTCAAGGAGAACCTTACATAGGACTTCATCCTTTCCCAAGTGATATATAAGTCCATTAATGATGGTTTATAGTAGTGCTCTAGTCTCATAAACTACTTTTTATCTTTCTCTTATAAGTGTGTAGGGAATATTTCTTGCTCAAGGAAGTTAGAGATGGATTAAAAAAATTTAGGAATCATAGAGACACATAAAATATGGGCATCAAGAGAGTCTTCTTGTAATTATTTTGGCTCTTTGCCATTTGGGATGTAGCTGAGCTGGTCTAGTCCTACATTCTCTATTCTTGGCTTGACATTTATATGTAATTGAAACTCCTAAAACAACATGAACCATCAAGAAATATGTCTTCTTAACATCAATTTGTTGACCAAATATCATAAGACTTGATGGTCAGTGAAGAATTCAAATGGTGTTGCAAGTATATAATGGTATATTTTTTGAGGTGTGAACACAATGGCCAATGCTTCCCATTTTGTAGCTGTATAACTTTTCTATGCATCTAATAGTTTTTGGCTAGAAAAGTGGATAAGATGGTCAAGTGTACCATCTTTGGGCTATGTAAGTATAACACAAACTAAGATACCCAAATCATCTACATGTACATGGAAAGGCTTGTTCCAATCTTGAAAAACTAGTATGCGTACATTAACCAGTCACTATTTCAACTCAATGAAAGTTTTAGATTAAGGTAAAAATAGGTTTTGAAGGGGCCCCGAAACCCTATACAGATCAAGAAAGATAAAACATTACAATCCACCCATGAAGGCAAACCCACTAAAAAATAGTAACAAAACTAAGTTTTACAAGGACCTGAAACCTCAACAAAACCAGGTTTAACAACCTGAAATCATGCTCAAAAGATATATCAATAGCAACAAGCATAAACCATGAAAAAAACCATAGAATACGTTAGGTTTCTCTGTCACCAAGAAAGAAGAAAACACCGTCAGATCTAGCATTAATGATAGCCAAATCCGGGTTTGATCCATCAAACCCTAAAAATGCACTGCCCATAAAAATAGTAGAATAAACCACAAAACAAGCCCCAAAACTAGCACCACCTACGCTCAATCCATCCACTCGATCAGCTACCCAAAATCCCCCTCAACAAAGGTAATGCCACCATGGCAATCGAATCGTCAAAGAAAACCCCAACGTTTGGAAGCACCTCAAAATGAGCAACAACCCCAGTAGATAGGATATGAAAGAAAATAAGGTGGCCGCATGGGTTTGGGCTTGGATCAGTACAATGGCCATGAAATATCACTTTGTGTAGCTCTCCCTCAGGGACTTCCCCCCATAAAACCACCCCTCAGACTCGTTGCCACCACTGCCCAACCCTTCAACCCTGAAGTCTACAAAGGTCATCCCCTTCACCTAGAGGAATCACTGCCATGGCATACAAAATCTCTCTACAAAAACATCAATATGCTTAGACCAGGGTAAAGGTCAGCACAGTGGTTACAAGATAGACATCTGAGGTAAAAAACAAAATTGTGTAATAAAAATAGGACTTTCAGTGCCACACCCCAACACCATGGATCCCACCAAACTTGGCAGAGATCTGGTCTCCAACGAGTGAGGAAGAAGTAGTAGGGGTTAGGGTTTCAGTGTGGCCACAACCACATCTATGCTCCCCTTCCCCCCACATCTGTGCTCCATAGTTCAACTCAATGAAAGTTGTTTGACATTCTGAGGTCCAAATTTTATTTTAATTTTTGTGTAGTAAAGTTTCAAACAAAGATGAAATAGTTGCATAGGCTTTGATAAATTTGTGGTAGTAGCCTTTATGTTTAAGAAAAGAGTGCACTTTAGTGGAACTAATAGGTGGAGGCATACTTAGTATTACTATGATTTTTTCCTGATCTATTAAAATACCTTCATTCCATACTACATGTTCAAATACTAATCCAAATGGTGAAAAAAATAAATATTTATTTAGATTCAAAGTGATGCATATATCTTGGAATCATTACAACATTAAACATAGCATAGACAAATACTCTTTGAATAGGGAAAAGATTACCCAATCATTAAGGTAAAATTTCAAGAAATCATGATTGAAATCCTTGAATGCTATAACTACTACATGAAAGAATATTTTAGGTGCATTTTTAAGGCTAAAAGGCATAACCTTATATGTAAAAGAACACCATTCTATTTTAAAAGTTGTTTTGGCTTGATCTTCTTCTTCCATCAGGATTTGATGATATCCACATAAACCATCCATGAAAGAATATACTTCATATCTTGTGACAAACTTCAAAAATTCATCTATGAATGGTATTGGAAATTGATCATTTACACAAGCATCATTCAAAATTTGGTAGTCCTCATATACTCAAAATTTTCCTATATTCATGGGATGAACTACTATGGAGCTTACCCAATCATCTTTTTCTACTAGATAGATTATCCTTACATCCTACATTCTATCAAAATTTGCCTTTATTTTTAGCTTCATATTCCTATTTCTTGATCGATCATGTGCACTCCTTTAGTTCAATACACATCTCACGAAGAGATGGGTTGATTCCTTGAAATTCTAAGAATTTGGTGGGAAAAAAGTCGTGGTAAACCCTAAAAATTTGTAGAGCTTTCAAAAATTTAGTTTCCATCCAATAATCACATATGCTTACCAATTTTGGAACCTACTTAGTTCCAATGTTAGTGACATGATTCTTAATAGGATATTTATAAATATTGAAATTTTTGTCATCCCTATATTCCTATATACTCATTTACACTTCCTATTTAGGAATTTAGATGTTATGCATCTTATCTTCCTCTGTTAGTGTTGCATCAATGTCCTTGAATAGTTCTATAGGTCACTCAAGCTCAAATAAATCATTCAAATATAGGTCACCATTAGAGTCTAAATATTTACTATCATGTGCCTCATCTTATATGTAGTGACATGGTGCTGTTAAATCTTGTTATTCATTATTATAAAATTTATACATTTGTAATGCCTCATTAAGATCAGAGGATACATTTTTCTACACCATTGATTCTATTGTAGTGTTCGAGTCTTATTCACACCCATGGAATAAAAAATACTTGAGTGTCTATAGTAAATTATAGACTTGTGCCCAATATTTGGTCTCCCTTCTGTGTTCTTGGTGCATATAACATGATACTAGTAGTGGAATAAGTGTATAATGGAAGATATGAACCTAGTATTTTGGTGTGATATGTTCCTCATTCTAAACTAAAACATAATTATATACATGAATTTTGAGGCACTCACCTTCTTGAAAGAATGGCCAGTTGGTGTGGATGAACTATGGTAGTTAGAATCTGTTGATCATGAGCTCGAAGGGATCATGCCATTCAAGCTGGTCATTGTAATGAGTTTCCAACCATGTCATAATAATTCCATTTAGAGAATAATTTAAAGTGTTGACTCACTGATTGATGGTTGAAACATGGACTTATAATCATAGGATGAAATCATTCAAATCCTCCATTACATAGTACACATGCAATTATCACTCTTGTTCAAAGACCATTTATATCAATCAAAGTTTGTGATCACTTTAGACCTAGTTAAGGAGGTGGGCACAAGTCACTACTGATAGATGAAGTTGCTTCCCATGGTAAAGTGACTTCTCTTGTCAACTCTATGTATTCCTACATGTGATCATTTTCTTGATATAAGAAATCAACTTCTGACTAAGTTGAAGGTTTTGTAGACATAGAAGTACATTCTTTAATAACAAACCAATATACAACTAGATATGTAGTTACTAGTTTGGGCCTCCACTATTTTGATGTCTTGAGTTTCTGAGTGAGCAATGATTGTACCTATGGTTTGGCATGATGGCATAATAAGTTACATTCATCTATGCATAGAGATTTTGTATTCTCTTTAGTATTAACATTCATCCAACTAGTTTATTGAAAAACATAGGGGGGTCTGGATTAACTAGAATTGTGTAAGGCTTGTGTCATCTATTAAGAGGAATGACAACAAATTTATCACCTTAACGTGATTCAAATTGATTGTGCACTATATTGATATTCATTTTTCCATCATACACCCATTTTTTTCCTATCAGCATAAGGTAGTATGTTGATTTAGTCTTCATGTTTATGACCTAAAAGTCACCTCACGAAGATAAGTCTATAACTTTGATCTTGATGTCCTCTAATATCCCAATAGGATTAACTTTTCTATAATTAGCTAAGCTTAGAGTTACTAGGTTGTAGCTAAGATATGGTCATCCAATAGCTTCTTATGCATATCTAGGAATCATATTAACTATGCTACTAAAATCAAAGACAGCATTCAAGATCTCATAACCAAAAAATTAAATATCAATCTATGTATCAACATCCTAGGGTTTCTTTGTCTTGACATACCATACTAGTTTTTATATCTATAATTGACCTTGCTATGCACATTCTAATAGATTATGTATTAGATCTTTGATGTTATGTGATATATCTTTGTTGCATAGTATACTCAAAAATTTAGGATATCTGTGAACATAGTGATAACTCTATTTTGTCATATAATATGCATAATTTGGCTGTATATTTGTGTGTCAATTTCTATAACATCACCATCAATAGTTTCCTGATGTTGAATGTTATTCAAAAATTGTGCATCTTCATGCATGAGATTTTTTTTATGTATCTAGATCTAGATATTTATCATGTTTAACTTTTTTGATTACCTAATCTTGAGGCATCTCTAATGGAGACAGTCCTTTTTCTATATGTTGTTTTCATGTCAGAGCATTCAAAAATATATTTTATTTAGGCTCTATCATTACCATATTTAAATTCTAGATGACTTTGTCCTTTCTCTACTTTTATAAAATAGGACAATCTTCTATCATGTTGATTAGAGACTCTAAAGTATGCATGGTACGACTATCTTTTTGGTTTCATCAAACAATTCTATTGGACATGATTGTATTTTATATATAGATATGATTGTAAAGGAGGTCTTTGATAGTTAATACCTCTATCACCTTGGTATCCTCCTCTGTAACCACCTCAACCTCCTCCTCTATTAGATTGATATCTCCCTTGATATCCTCCTTGTTGTTGTATAGAGTTCCAATGTTGGTACTACTGATTTTTATCTCCCATGTTGAATTATTGTTACAAAGTTGGAGGGGTCTAATTCATTTTTTGTTGCTACATTATGGGTGAGCTCCAAGGTGTTACATATTGATACTGAGGGGACAGAGGTGTAAATATCAATGAATAAGGAATCTATCCATCTAGAACATAAGTATGAACTTGTGGTGAATTTGGAATCCATTGTGGACTTGTTTGGCTCGCATAAATCTTATCAACTTCTAGGCTTGGACTTGCATACTTTGCTAAGGAGATTTACTATGATGCAATGAAAAATACATTTTTGGAGATTCCCTCTTTAATATATTACAAATCTCTATAGTTATTCTTATCATGGTTAGTCAACTTGCAAAAATTACAATACAAATTCTATGGATTTTTGATATATAGTTGTCAAAAATGGTATTATGTTTTGGCATGCCCTACTACTTGATAGAGTTCATAGAATTATGTTTTTAATTTAGGAAAATCATTTTGGTATTAATCTTCTTTTTTTCACTCTATGTACCATATATTTAATTGAGGCTTATCCACCTCATGTTATTACTCCATTCTTTTCATGAAAGCTTGTAGTGCATTTTCAATTTTATAATTAGCAATAAGTGCTTCTCCATAATCTTTAATCTATTATACATGTAGTGTAGCAACTATAGCATCTTCTTTTATCTCATATTGAGTTTGCACAGTGGAAAACCAAATCTTGTTTCATAGTACTTGAATGAACCATGTTGCTTTGTATTTATATATCAAAGTGAATTCTACCTTATTTATTACATTATAAAATCTATGATCATAGTCACAGACTGACTCTCTAAACTTTTGCCTTATCTCTTTAAGGTCTTGTATTATCAAGCTATTATATTTCTTAATCTAAAATTATATGATGAGCCAATATTAAATTATTTTTAACCTTGTTTTATGAATATCTCTTTCATATATGAACTCTAGTGCTCTACTAGATCCCCTACTAATTCACACTTTTGTAAATCTTCACCAGTGATGCCCTTAGCTTACCATTTAATTTTTAAAGTTAGTAGGTACTATTTGGGGTCTATGGACCCATCATATATGGTTAAATTTAAGAATCCTAATGACTGATTCAACATAGTGATCGGTATGGATGGATTCTTTAGCACAGTCGATATTGGAAACATCTACTTTCTAAGGGATCCTACCTGGATACTACTTTCTTCACCAAAAGAACTATCATGCCCACTTTCTTTGTCTATGATTTTTTATTTTCATTATTAAAATTCAACTATTCCTATGGCCTTCAAATCCTTCCTAATGGATTTTATGTGAATTTACATACCCCAATGGTTCACATGCTCTAAAAAAGGTCTTTCTCAATTTTTATCCTCCTACTTGCTTGGCTGAAAACCTCTACTAGAATATAAAATATTGGGCTATGGGGATGTGTACACTTCCAATGAATAGTTATTTCTAGTGACTTCTTCCTTTAATATGCTTGAACTCATGATTAACCTATGATTAAGTTATATTTATCTATGTAATTCTTATTCTTCTAATAATACCTTTTATTGTAGCTATACACTACTTCTACATTCTATCATTTCTACTCCTAAACTACTTTTATCTTCTTCTTCACACATCTCATCTTCATCTCATTTTTCATCCTATCATTATATCTACCATTATCTATCATCATAATCTTTCTTCATCTTACACTCATCATCTCTCTCATTACATATGTACACTCATTCACCATCTACTCTACCATTACTCTTACTTCTACTCATAGTTACTTGGGTATTCTTCTATTTATTCCAATTGTTTTATTATCATAGTTCCTATTCTAAATCTATAGTTTTCTTATGATTCCTCTTTCCTCATATATCCATTCAAGATTTAGGTTCAATATATAATTACTCATATATCCATCATTCAGCATCATGTGCACACCTCCCCATATGCCCAAAGTGACTAATCCATATTGGCTAGAGTAGGCATTATGGCCTTATCCATAACCAACATCTTCAAGAGGAGAGGTAGTCATTGAAAAAGTGTTCCTCTAATTCCTCAAACAAAATGATCTTGTATAGATTTGAATGTGAGATACCCCTACACTACAAATTTGGTGATATATTCATCTATGGTAGTGGTAACCCAATAGTTTATCACTCTCTTCTAATTAGTTTCCAATTTAAACTACCAGTCTATCTTCTCTTCAATCCAAGTAATAATTTCTTTCATTCTAAGATTAAAGTAGTAGTATTCTAGTATTTTAGTCCAATTAGTTAGTAGTTCAAGTAGATCATACCATAACATTTCATATATTTATTCATAGAAATGTTCTTGAATGATTTCACTTATGGTAACACTAGTCCTTTTAGATTCTTCTTCTATGAAGTGCCATACTTTTTGGTCTAACCATCTTTCAATGTCTCATTATCTTGGTAACCATCTTAGCATAGTGTCCTATAGAAGGAGTATTTCCATACTCACTAAATTATTATTAGTAGAGGTTCTAGATGCAATAGAACATGCTAAGGATGAGTATAGTTAAGTTTTGTTATACTATGCAAAATGGTATAGAAAATTCATAATTAATATAGGCATGACAAAGATGAGTTATTGAGTAAAAGATAGGAATTAAGATTAATCCATAGCTTTCTTAATGTTTTCAAATAATTTTGATTACTTTAGATAAGATTAAACCAAACATTAAACATTATAATTCAAACATAAAATAACATAATAAATATGATAGGTAACCATAACCAAAAAATCTATATTGATATCAACAAAGGTTCATAATCTTCTTTATACAAACATACATACTTATAGTCACTACAATTCCTTACTATTCATATTACCCTCATACATTGACACCAAAGAGTGAAAACTATTCATCTTTGATCCCTTTACAACTTATGGATGATAGGACAAAATACATATAGTCAACAATTTCATACATAATGCATGAATATTCATACAATATCATGTGTATATTTACTTATCCATTTTTCTTCTCCCAATAAAATTATTGAGTTGACACATCCAAGAAAATAAAACATTAAAATCACATATATGGAAGGAAAGAACATGAACACAATTTGAAGACCAAAAAACTAATTTCTTCCTATATTTATAAAAACTATTTCAACCCTTTGGAATGAGGGTTACACATGTATAAGTAGACCTGGGGAGGGGCTGCCTCATCCTCCAAGTTTATACAAAGTCATAGTTACATTGAAATTAAAACCTTGGTTTTAATTTTAGTCTCTAAATTGCATGTGTATAGTTCATTATCACTATGTCTAAACATAACTCAACATGTACAAAGAAATGTAATGTGTGCATGCTCACAAATAGTACATGAAAATTTTACATTTCATTGTTAAATACAATTAAACTATGAATACATGATTTAGTTTTTTTACATGTATGCATATTAAATTAGCCCTCAACTTAAGGCTAGATAGATGTGGGCATGGTGTTACTAACTTTTGGACTCATTGATGTGGATGATGGGATTGAATTTGAAGTTCAATAACCAAATTTCTTCTTCACTTACAAAACATGAAAGTGATTGTCCCCAAGGTCATGTTGATATAAAATAATATCCATATTCAATAATGGAGGTCTATTTACCCTTTTTAATTATTCTAAGATCCTTACATGCTCATTTTTTTATTTTTAAAGTTTACTCCAAAAATTTCCACCTCCATCACCTTCTTCCTTAAAAAACTCAACACATGCACAATATCCTCTGATGAAAGTACCTGAAGACTTTGTCTGAAGTTGGCAAAAGTCTATTGAAAAAGCTAATCAAAATTTATTATATTTATAAGCCTAACTATTGAGGCTCTTTTTTAGGAGATATTTATCTCTCCCAAGATTTAAAAATTTAGATATTCATTTTCAACATAATTAGCATTACTACCTTAGCTACAATGATTTAATCCCACACTTCTTGAGCCTGATGACTATGAACTTGAGAACATTTGAAGCCTCTAGTGGTGTCATCATGTCAAGGTGGTTATATGTCTTATTAGTTATATAAAAAATAAGGAATTTCAAATTATAATCATCTTGCTTCAAATAATTAAATAATATGTGAGTCTTAACTAAATGAGGGGTCAAATCTACCCTCATTATAGTAAGAGCTTCAATAATATTGTACAATTTAGAAGAAGCAATCTAGACTTTAGTTTAAATTTTAGGAGGAACATGAACTATCCTTTGTTGTTCCTTTATTTACTCTAAATCTTAAAAATGTTGTTCCTTTAATTTTTGTAATTCATGTTGGAGTTCCTGCCTAGCCATTTATGTTTTGTCATGCAATTCCATCAAGGTATCCTTATGTGTTTCAAGATAGGACTTGTAGTCCTTCATGTATGGGGAATGCCCCAATTTATTATTCTTTCTTTTAGATAAAGTAAAGACCTAATTTAATAGTTTTGGAAATATAAAAGTATTATTCCTAATTTAGTTAAATGTCAAGTTAACTAGATCAGTAAATACTATTTCAATAAATAGGGTACTAAATTGTAGAATTTATTTGACCATCACAGCTTTCTAAAAATAGTTGTGAAAGAGGAGAGATAGAACTTATCTTAAAACTAGGCTGATATGACTGAGATAGAGGCTGATACCAACTATTTAAGGCTAGGATAGTATCATGAAATAAGATCTAGCATTTTTCTAGTTAAAGGACATGAGCATTAAAAATAGGACACTTCAGGGTCTAGTGCTATAGTCTAGGTCCTACTGCTATTATCCAAACTAGTCCCAAAGATCTAAGTTTTGTAGGTTTCATCTATTGTCCCTATATTAGTATGTCTAAGAAATTTCAAGTCTTCACTATCGATGAAGATCCTTAAAGATATTATTAATTCCCTAACCCTAGATCTTCCTTGTGCTTGAACTTTAATGAAAACTTTGACAAAGAAGGTGGTGGGGTTAGCATGTGTAAGATGCACTAAACATGTATCCATACCCCTTGTATGGTTATGCTTCCTACATGCCAATAATATAAATAGGGATCAAGCCATAAGTAGTTATTACACTTGGTGTGCTTTGTGAAATAGTGTAATGATGATGCAAAAAAGCTAAACTAGGTGTACTTGAGGTGGATAGGGACTGGTGTGAGGGTTTAAATATGCCAGTACCTATATTGGATGGTTGTATGCATAGAATAGGGAATTTTACCTTAGCATTATTTATTTTATTGTATTATTTTCTTTGTGATAATTTCCAACCCCTCTAAATTAACTTTGAATGGGTTTTTATAGAGATCTATTGGTCATGGGTTAAATACATTCATGCTAGGCCAACATAATGAAGAAAAGGAATCGAGACAAAATAATCATCTAAGCTCAAAATGTGATTAGACAAGAGCAATATAAATGGGACACCCTAGGGTCCAATCCTATATTCCATGTTGGGTGATATTTTCCTATAGTTACAAGACCTAGGGGATGGAATAAGCATATAAAATGAGGTGTGGTTAAGTTATAATTAGGTCTCAAAAGTTTTTAGATGACCGGAAATAAAAAAAATGTGCATAGAAGGGTCAAGAGACAATGAAAGAGGCATCTATGGGTTATATGTCACAATCCACACTCAAACCACCAATTTTGACATTTATATGACTACATTCCCCCCCCCCCCCACCCTTTATTCTAGTGATGCAACAAAGCAAAATACTAGGATAAAGGACAAATAGAAAGCATAACTAAACTTACCTATAAAGGTGAAACCCATGAAGCTAAGTAATGTTGGGTGTGCATAGAGAGAGCACATTATGAAGTGTAAATCTATTGTGATGCTAAGTGATGGTAGATGATGTTAAGTAATGTTGTTTATGTGTTGTACCAAGAGTAATATCACAAATGGAGATGAGTGCTCAATTCCCTGAAAATAGCTCAAAAATACAAAGGCTGGCCCTTTAGCTCTATTTTCACCCACTAAGTGAAGTTATATGATCATTTGCATGCTAATAAATGTTTAGAATATGTATCCAATCATTTTGGTTAGGTGGCTCAAGAATACAAAGGCTAGATAGTCCTTTAGCTACATCACTAACATATAAAGTGAAGCTATAAACTGATATTAGTATGAATGTGTGTAATATAAGATGTCTCTTGGAGCCCATGAATGCTTTGTAATATAAAATGTGGTATGGATAGATGAATGTGTAATAGAAACTAGGCCAATCTTGGACAACTCTAGAAGGAGGAGATTAGGCTTGTACGAAAACCACTCTAAAATTGGAAACTATGCTTATGCAGAAGCCACTAGAGAATGTGTAGGTTAGGCTTGTATGAAAGTCACTCCAAAATGATGCCAACCACCTTAAGATGGAGTAAATCATGAAAATATTGAGAATTCTTAGTTAATATACTAAACTTAGAAAGAAAAGAAGTAAAATGTGCCATGCACATTACCCCTAATCACTAGTGTTTATAAATGGATTCTGATCTAGAAGTTATACCAACTATCTAATCTAAAACTAGTAGTGAGATTCATCATTTTGCACATGATGCACCTATATCTATTTTCTCTAAGAAAAATTATATTTAAACTACTAAATCTAGACTAATATGTATCTGATAAAATTGTAGCTAAGCTAACCTTGTATTGAACTGGTAAGAGCTTTGATCTCTTTGACAAAACCCCTATTTATTACCCCTTCTTTTGAGGGTAGGAATGAAGACCTTATAATTAATATCCTTAGAAGGAATATCCTAAAAGTGTGTTATGATATAAAATACATGATATAGCAATGATAATAAAAGATGTCTCAAGATATAACATAGTGTGTATTAGAGACTATTAGATTAATAGGGGTCTACCTAGATAAATATAATAATGTAATATCATGTGCAATGTACTAAATTAGAGCTAGAAATGATCATTTTTAGTTGTTAGTTGCTAAGGAGGGATGGAGCATGATGCCAATAATGGCATCCAAGAAAGAAAGATAATGTATGACGTGGATCACAACATTATAAAAAGTTGAGAAGCAAACAAGCAAACAAGCATGGAAGGGAAGAAGCAAGAAGCATACAAGAGTGGCCAAGGATCCAAGAAAATAAGGGACATGGGCACATGTCACTCAAACTAGAAATTAATCACATAAGGTATGTTCAAATGCCACATATACACATAATTGGAAATATGAAAGGTTGGCATGAGGGCCACAATCAAATATAAGAGTACAATCAAAGGACATTGGCAAATTTTCTAAGGCACACACAAGATAAAAAAAAAAACTAAGAAATGCAATCACATCTAGGTATGCAAAGTAATAAATCAAAGCATGTGATATACTAGAAATCTAATCACATCTAAATAATCAAATCAATAAGTGAAAATATGCAAGACATGCAGTACAAGACTAAGTATATGCTAACAAACACACAAGTGTTATATACTAGTGAATGTTGATAGAGTAATCTATGTAAGTTAGTAAGTAATTTACATCAACATGATAACTAGAGTGTGTGGTGTAGGAATGACATAACCTTGATGGTGTAGTCATGTAAAAGATGCCCCTAGTGGTAAATATATTAATGTATGTCTTGAATGTAGAGTTAGGATTCCCCTTCAATGGGTAGAGTGAAGTAATCAAGGATCTAGATGTCATTGTGCACAATCAAAGAAGATCAAGTGAAGCATGGTAATGTAGATAAATAAAAAACCAATAGCATAGAAAAACAAATATAAGTCTAGCATGGTAGTAAAAATGTAAATCATGGATAATGCATATAATTGAAATGTTTTTGATATTTTTTGAAAATTTTGAATGTTTTTATATTTTGAAATAAGCTATGTATAATAAATCATGAGGAGACTATGTATAATAAATTGAAAATAAGATATGTCAAATCAATGTTGAGAAATGATGATACTAACTAATGAATCTCATGGGAGACTCCCTATCATGGTGTCTTGCATCAAGGAGAGGGATTGTGCATGATCATGAATCACAATGGAAGGGTTGAGACTATGGATCTCAAAGATATATAAGTTTTAAATGCTCTAAAATATCTATAGTAGAAATTAACTATGGGTTCCTCTTGTAACTCTGAGTATTGGATGAAATTTTAGGGCTCTTAGGAATGTATCTGGTAGTAGTAAAATCTCTCTAAACATTTGCTCAATGTGTAGAGGCATAGAACCTTAATGATACTACCCTAGGTGTGAACATTGTTGTTGGTAATTGTCTAGAGTCCTAAAACTATGGATGATTTAAAATAGGCCTTTGTGGAGGTGTATGAACTCTCTGTGTTAGCAAGGAAGGCCTCAACAATGTATAAATCTAAATTGGAGGAAGAACTATAATTGGTAGAGAAGCTAAAACTAGTGGTAGAACTAAAACCGGTGACTATAAAATAGTAGATGGCTCTAAAGTGGGGAGTGGTAACTCATATTGAACTCCACAAATTGTAAAAAAATAATTAACATGAATGAATTTCATGCATCTATATATTGTAAAAGGTACTACTCAAAGTTTTTGAATCCATGGTTGACCAAGTAACATACCAAAAACTCCTGCACTAGGAACAATAGTAAATAGTGTGGCCACATGTGTTGGACCAACCCATAGAGGAAGCTCAATCTCACATAATAAAATCTATATCTGCCCATTGAATCCACTGATAACCATGTCCATTGGGGTAATATCATGCTCTAAATAT
Source organism: Torreya grandis (assembly GCA_037957365.1). NCBI lineage: Eukaryota > Viridiplantae > Streptophyta > Pinopsida > Cupressales > Taxaceae > Torreya > Torreya grandis. The sequence goes on along the minus strand of JARHVA010008286.1, from coordinate 228,091 downwards.
CCAAAATGCTATACTATTCTCATAGTGCACATGTTCACACTAGATCTTCTATCTATGAGAATACTATGAATAGGATGATTATGAATGTAAGCTCTAATAAAGAGTGCACGATAATTCAAATCATACTTAATGATCCATTGATATAAGAAGGAGATGAAAGGTCTAGCTAAAACACTATAATTATAGACACCAATCATGTTACTCAAAATATGTGTCTCAACTGAAGGTGTCTAATATGTAACTCTTAGAGGACGTGCATAATATACATGGTGAACACCTGATGTATCTTGTATCTCTTGTTTAGAATGTTGTGGGAAAATATCTAAAAATATTTTCAAATATTTGTCTTATGTTTTCTTTGCCTAATGAGGCTCAATTAAAGTGCCAAGATGAATAACATTGCCATCTATCAGGTTCTCTATCTTGTGTTTTAAATTGATGCATCTATTTTTTGTGTGGCCTAGTGCCTTGTGAAAATCAAAAAATGCATTATCATCATATCCTAATGGAAGAGGCTTTGTTGGATCAACTTCTTGAATAAGAGGAAGAGATATGATATTACATTCTAATAGCTATTGTACAACTTTGGCTAGAGAAACTGGGAAATTGGTAAAGGTTTGCCAATGAGGTGCTTATAAAACCACTCATTGAGGGATACCTGAAGATGCATTGACTATAGGTTAATTTTGACTCTTTCTATCATTTGACCTTTACTTTGTATGAGACTATGTTATTACTCTTTTTTATTTTTTCCTTTCCTTTAGTGTATGACAGCTCAGTGAAGGAAGAAAATCTTTTGAACAATATTGACTCATGTAAAGTTGGTAGAAGACTCTATTTGAATAGATATTTTAACTCTTGATTGGCTATGGGGGTAGTCATCTTAGCTAAGATAGTCTTATTTCAAAGAAAATAATCTATGAGATGCTCATTTGGCCTTTATTTCTATTGTGCAACTCAAGAATAAGAAAACTTATCACCAATGTTATTGCTGAAATGAGCTAGGAACAATTTAGCTAAAGGATTGAATGCATTGATCGACTGATTTGGTAATTTATAAAACCATTGTAAAGCATAATCCTTTAGACTCCATGGAAATATCTTTGTTAGTAGCTAGTCATTTGGGATAGTCCAAGCATGCTACATGAAAAACTCTCAAGTGTGTCTCTGCATCACCCTTGCCATCATATAGAGTGAGCTTGGGTTAAACAAAACTTGGTGGCAAGGGTAATGAAGGAATATGATGTGCTAATGGCGTATGCAGTAGAGTAAAAGAATCTAAGGCCTGCATTGGTCTAAAAACACCTTGCTTAAGATTTAACACCTTGGATGAAAGATATATTATCTCTTACACAAGGGATATTGCATTAGGAGACAAAGATGTACTAATTGTATCTAGTGGCATAAAGGAAGGTTGGGCTACTATAGGGGGTTATTGAGACATAGTGTCATTTGCAATTGTTTTTTCTATTATTTGAGAAGATTGACTATTTTCCACTTTTTATTGTTCTTATTGTAATATTTTAAACATGTCATCTTGAATATTAGGATGTTTAGTTAAAAGGTCTTGAAGTTCCCTCTTATTAGTTTCATAAAAATTGGTATATTGGGCTATTGTTAAAGTAGAAAAATAAATTGAAAATTGATTGAATATTTTGTAATAATTTGTAAGAAGTGAAGTCTTATGAAAGGAAAAGACTAAATATATAAAATGTAATGTCTTAAAAATAGGAAATTGGAAAATCCATAAAAAGGATATGAAGCTCACAAACATGTAAGGTGATACCTCAAAAGCAATGGGACCTAGTATATGTAACTAGGGTTTTGAAATATGATATTTTAAAAACTTACTATGAAATTTTATAAATTAAACAGAATTTTTATTTAAATATATAGGTAAAAAATTATAAAAATATTTAAAAAATACGATTTAAATAGACCTAGTAAATGCAACTAGGGTTTGGAAGAAAATATTTTTAAAAACATTACTATGAAAGTTTAAAAATTAATGTGAATATCTAATTTAAATATGTAGGTAAAAAATCAAAAAATTATTGGAAAAATTAGTAAGGAATTTACCCTAGGGTTTCTAGCATTTTTATATACAAGCAAGGTAAGTAAAGTTCACTAAATGATTTAATAGTTTCGGGAATATTAAGAGTATTATTCCTAATTTAGTTAAGGGTCTAAGTTGAGTAAATTGGTAAAAAATATTGGAATAAATAGAGTACTAATTTGTAAAATTTATTTGACCTTCATAGCTTTCTGGAAATAGTAATGAAAGAGGAGAAATATAACTTATCTTAAAAGTAGGTTGATATAATTGAGACAAAGGTTGATACCAGTTGTGCAAGGCATGGATATTATCATGAACTAGGATTTAGTTTTCATTCATTGAAAGGATAAAATCATTGAAAATAGGGCACTTTGGGGTCCAACGCTATAGTCTAGGTCCTACCACTATTGTTTAAACTAGTCACATAGATCTTAGTTTTTAGGTTTTGTCCACTATCCCTATATTAGTCTACCTGTGAAATTTCAAGTCTTTAATATTGAGGAATCTCCTTGTAGATTTAATTTAATCTCACACTCTAGATCTTCCTTGTGCTTAAAATTGAATGATAACTTTGAGAAAGAGGGGGTTAAATGCATTCATACTAGGTTGACATAATGAAGAAGAAAAATTAGGAGGAAATGGTCATTTGGGCTTAAAATGTGATTTAATAGGAGCACTGGAAATACAATACCTTAGGGTCTACTGCTATAGTCTAAGTTTAGTGCTATTTTACTAGAGTTACAAGACCTTAGGGATGGAATAAGCATGGAAATGGGGTTTGATAACCTAGAATTAAGTCTTGAAAGTCTACAGATGATTGAGAATCAGCATAAAGGTGCCTAGAAGGGTCAAGAGATCATGTAAGAGGAACCTATGGGTTAGATGTCATAATCCACACTCAAGCTACAAATTTTAACATTTTATATGACTACAAGACCTCTTGCCTATCTTATAGAATAATCCCTCTCCCATTATTATCTTTCAATTTTCTCTTTATTACCCTTTAGACACTCCCTATAGATTTATTAGATCTATAGGTAGCTCTATGTTTATGAGATTCATCTTCTAGGAATCCTTTAACCCTAAATTAGCTACCCACTGAGGGATGACCAAATGAGATGGGTTGATTGGTTGAGTATCTTCAAATGTAGTCTCAACTAATATTTCATAAGATGGTTGTTTCAAAGCTTCTTGAAGTACTTGGTAAGGAAGGGAAGACCAAATGATTTTAGACTTGTCCACTCCCCCATGTTGAGATAGTGGGTTGATGGTGTATACTAGTTTCTTCTTTCCATCTTTCCTTGAATATGTCACAATGGTGCATTAAAAAGAGCTAGAGGAAGACATAGTCAAGTCTATTTGAGTGGATCATATATGAATTTGGGAACTTGCCAATGTTCCCTTGACTTTCTTGGAGGCCTTAATTTTGGCTTTAAGGGGTGTCAAGGTAGTGGCATATGTAACTACAAAAGTATTGGAGGTCATTGAATATGTGAATATAATTTATGGGGTAGAAAAAATTAGTAAAGTGTAGATAATAGGGGTAGGGACATCTTCTACCTTGATAGTGACTAGGGGTGGTTAGGAAATGGGATCAAGAAGAAGAGAGTCAATTGCAAGAAGCAAAATAAAAGAGGAAATTGGAGTAGCAGAGATAAGAGGTGTTTTATCCCTACCTAATTGGTTACAATCTAAAGGTTCATTTCCTTCAATCTCTTAGAGGCTAAGTAACTTTACTCTTTACAAGTCCTCCTCTTCATATAAATATCTTTATTGATGTATAGGCTTTACTTCTATAACCTGTTGCTAAGCTGAGGGAGCTCCTACTAGTTATTCATCAATAACTGGGTCCTTTGGAAGAGGATGATACCTTGGTTTCCTCTTCTAATAAATTGTAGTATTGTTAAATATGGGGGAGGCATTTTGAATTGATTTTGATGAAACATCCACACTTTTAAGTTCTTGCATAGGTGGAAGAGCTAGATGTTCTAGGCCCTCTAAATCTAATGATTCAAGGCAATTTAGATATCCTTAAGGTCCTCTAATTCTAGATTCAATCGCTTTGGGATCATTATTGATGATTTTTAACATATAGAGAACTTATTGACAAGGATTTCCTTATTTTTATAATGCATTTGAAGGCCTGGTGATCCAAAAATTTATGGTAAATTATCCACATAGGGGTGGAATCCTAAGTCATGTATTTGCAATAAAGATAGAGGGTTCTCCTTGTATTATTTTTTAATGTTCTTCCCTTATTCCTTCATTTTTCCCATTTTAAAGACTTGCACATCATCCTTGTCATTAAAGACCAAAAATTCATTATCATAGGGCTCATGTTGGTATGTAATAGATAAAACCTTGATATGCTTTTGAATCCTACCACGGGGATCCTAATCACTATGAGGCAAGGTGGGAAATGAATAATAATTTTTCATTCTTCCCACTTCTCCAAAGTACCTCCAAACTATGTAGCATATTCAGTCTATCATCACATGAGAGCCATGGAATGTACTATTATTCTTCTTTATCAAATCCTCATCTATGATCTACCATATTTGAAATATTATCTCTTATTCTATCATCTTATCTAGAATATACTTCAAAAGACATAAGGGGTTAACTTTGATTCTTACAACCATAATGGCTATGTAGTATGGGTATCACCAATAGTCACCTTATGGTGCCAAAAAGTCTATAATTAAATTGGATATCCTGGGTAGTGGGAATTCATGAATTTCCTACCATACATGTGGGTACACGTGCTCTAAAATATGAGTGATGTTCTTGATGAATACACATATGTACATGAATGAATAATAATCAAAAATTTAATTTTTAATATAGTCTTGATTTAGATCCTAGAGTGAGCCATAGCTCACATATATCTATGAGGTATGACATAATATAGAAGTGACCACTAGTAGGCTGCTTATCTTTACATAAAACCTATTCTTAGCCTAACATTGATTATCTCCCCCAAAGTGAAGTTCAAGTCTGAAGTCATCATCATATCCAATAACAAAACCCATTTTAGGTGAAAAAATGAATGTATAGAAACCATATAGTTTATTTAGGAGGTCCATCCCAATGTGAACCCCCATCCTAAATTTAATGATAGGTACAAAGTCCTTATCCTTTGGGCTAATAATCTCACTAGGGGGAAGCCACTTGCTCAATGTTTTATTAACTAATTTTTTTTCTTTCCACCCTACCACCCTATATAAATTGTAAGTAGAATTTACAACTAACAAAGATAAATACCTTTGGAATGCATCTCTTGAGATGAAAGCCAAGATGGTCTTGTGTTCCATATGGTACAAGTACTTGTTCCCCATTATCTTACTAGTGAATAAGAGATACCACAGTAGGTATATACATGACATCACTTCAGGCTTGGTGACCATGAAATGTAGTCCTTATCATTTGAGCATAAGTAAATCTACCATGAATTAATTTTGTGCTAGTGTTATGCTTTCCTCCTAAGTGTGGGTGTCTAATGTATCAATGCCATCCCATAGAGTTGAATAATTGGTGTATTGATAATTGAAAATGGTGGAGTTGAAAATAGTATATATGTATTTAGTAAATGATCTGAAAGGATCCCCCATTGAAATAATATTGATCCAATATCCTTATAAGTACCTATGTTATTTAGTAACTAGACATGAATTTTGAGGTAAAATGGGTAAAAAATAAAATATCTTGATTCTTATTCAAACCATTCACATAGTGTAGAGTTCATCGAGAGATTTTTGGCACATTTTTTGGTTTAAAAAATAGATTCCATATGTGTAAGATATGGTGGGTCAAATTTTTAGTCAAATTTTAATAGGACAAGTCAAAATTAGTCAACACTAGTCAAGCATGGTCAACAAGCAAGTGACTTGGTAGATTGGCAAGTGAACCAATGAAACAAGCTTCCACATGGCACCAAATGATTACAAAGAAACCTAAAGCTTCTAAAGGTCACAATGTGTAGAGATGAATATGTGGCCTTTGATGACCAAGCATAAATTAACTCTTTACTTTATTTAAAATTTTAGATAAAACCATCCACTACCAATATAGGATAAAATGATATGAACTAAGCCATAGGCTATACAAAAGTTAAAAGGATTCAAAATTTAAACAAATTTGGCAAAAGGATAAGCCTTGGATGCTAAACCATGGGAGGCAAATAAGTATAAAAGGGCACAGGATGTCATTTGTAATGCATCATGGGAGCTTAAAGTGTGTTTAGCTTCATATGATAGGAATTAAATCTATAAGATAAAAAATAAATATATTTATGTGATCTTGGCTAAGTAGATGATGTTGATGCATAAGTTTTTGAGGATTCATTTTGATGAACTTCTATATTGTAAGTCTTACATCAAGATATTTAATGGATCGGTCACACTAGATCAGACCCAGGGATGTAGACAATTGTCAAACCTTCTAAATAAACTTGTGTTTTTGTTCTCTATTTATTTTATTTATTTATTCCTATTTATAAGAAAAAATCCATTCAATTATAAATAGTTAAAAATACATTTTTAAATAATGTTATTTATCAAATTATTTAAGATCATTATTTGATAACATTAATGGATCAGTTTGGTATCAAAGCTAGTGATCTACGCTAGATAACAATATTTTTGGATTAGATAACAATATTTTTGGATTGCAAGTGGATTCATAATGTTAACCAAGTGAAGATCTAGATGTGGTGAAGGTGCATTGGAAGAGTACAATCCTAATATATGTACATATAATACAAGCTAAGAGACAATAATGGAATGGGAATAAAATTAGGAAAGAGACTTTCATAAATATTTTGAGCAAATGAAAAGCATGATAAAAGATCTCTATCATGAAAAGCAAAGTCAAATTTAGCGAGAAAATAAAGGTAAAGATGACAAAGAAATTCGTTGGTCTCCTCAAACTCTTAGTGTAGGTGATGATAAAATGTTAAAAATATCTAAGTATCTTCCCTCTTTAAATATTTATATTAAGTTTGAGTTACCTATATATAATGGAAAATTAGATGTAGACAAACTGGATAATTAGATCGAGTAGATTGATGTATACTATATTATTTAGAATATTGTGAATGAAAGAGCAAAAATTTAGTTAGCTATGATTTTGATGTGTGGTACAACACTTATCTTGTGGGAAAGCAAGTGACAAGAGGATTTGGTCAAACAAGGTAAAGTGACATCTTGGAATGAATTCATTTCTTAGTTATGTAAGCAATTTTATCCTTTCAGCTAAATGAAAAAAACCATGATGAATTGGTAAACTCTTAGGGAAGCTAAGGGCTAAAGTGTACAAGATTATATATAGGAATTTAGGAAGCAAGATTTACATTTGAATATTCCCTTACACATACAAGATATTTTGATGAAGTATATTGGTAGGTTACATTGTTATCTATGGCATATGATACTAGTTTTATTTCCTACTAATTTGGATTTTATTTTTGTACAAGCTACTCTCTTGGAAACTAGGGAAAAAATTCCTGAAGAGAGATTTCCTAAGCAAAAACCCAAGCAATTTGAAAGCAATGACAAAGGTCCAAAAGGAAAAGGTAAGTAGGAAATGACTTATATAGTTAAAATGGAAGATGAAAATCCATTTTGTAATCATTGTAAGATAAATCATGATGAATATATGTGTTGTAAATTACCTCTAAAACTAAAACCTAAATGGTTAAATAATAAGAAATAAAAAGATAAAAAAACCAATACTATGGTGCATGATCTTGGATTTGATTTCAGTGATGAGACCAAGATCACAGCCATGAGTTTACAAGGTTGTAATTCTTCCTCTTTTTCTAGCACTAGTTCATCTATTATTTCATATTCCTCTAAAAAATAATATATGCATGATGAGAAGAAAATAAATGAGATTTTCCACCTTAGAGTTATTTCTAAACATACTAAAATAGACACTCAATTTGATAGTGGATCTCAATCTAATCTAATTTTAGATGAGATTGTGAAGAAATTGGAACTGCAAACCAAACCATATCCTAAGCCTTATCCTTTGGGCTAGGTTTATGATGATGTGAAATTGCAGGTAACAAGAACTTGTAGACTCAAATTTGTCATTACTAATAAGTTCATTGATGAGGTTGATTTGGATGTTATTCCATTAGACATTTTTGGTGTGGTTTTTGGAAGTCATTATCTTTATGATTGATTGTAAATAAATATTTTATAGGGAAGAGAATAAGTATTTACTTGTTAAAGATGGGATTGAATATATTGTTAGAGCTCATCATGTGAAAACAAGTCTTTCATTGGTTACTGCAGAGTAGATGAAAACTATTGTAAATTAAAGTAAGAATTTTATACTCATGGTGGTCAAAGACAAAGAGAAATATCATGAAAAGGCTTTCAAGAATTGTTATCTTAAACATTGTAATGAATTAGCTTTCAAGATCCTCAAGGTTCACCTCCTAAAAGAGGGGTTCAACATGAGATTCAATTATTATAGGATGCACCTCTTCTTAACATTGGTATGTATATATTTTCCATGGATAAAAATGAGTAAATAAAAAATTAGGTGATGAAACTATTGGGAAAAGGAGTTATCCACCCAAGTTCATCCCCTTGTGGTTCACCTATCATTTTGGTATCTAAGAAATATGGCACATGGTGGATGTGTGTTGATTTTTATGCCTTGAATAAAATCAAAGTGAAAAACCATTACCCTCTTCCTCATATTGATGATTTATTAGATCAATTGAAAAATGTTGTTTTATCACTAAGTTAGACTTAAGAAGTGGTTATGATCAGTTGAGAATCAATGAAGGTGATATTTGGAAAACAATTTTAACAAAAAAATAGAGTTTGTTTGAATGGATTGTTATGCCATTTAGATTATGCAATGTAATGGATACATTCATACATGTGATGGATGATGTTTTTAGGCCATTTGTTGATGACTTTGTGACAGTCTACTTAGATGATATTCTGGTTTTTAGTCAATCATTGAATGATCATGTCATTCATATTTAGAAAGTCTTAGATGCTTTTAGAGAGGAGGGACTATATCTAAATATGTCTAAATGTGAATTTGGGAAAACATCTTTGGTTTATTTGGATTATGTTGTGGGACATGTTCAATTAAAAATTGATCATGCAAAAGTTAAGGTCATTATTAACTGGCCTAAACCCAATAATGTAATAGAGGTTAGGAACTTTCTTGGTGAAACTTGGTACTAGAGAAAATTTATTACCAAATTTTCTTTTATTTCATCTCCTTTACATTATATGACTAGAATTAAGCATGTTTTTTAGTAGGGAGTCAAACATCAAAAAAAATTTAATACACTAAAAAAATAAGTATTTCTCCTATCTTAACACTTCCAAATCTGTAATAGCAATTTGAAATTGAGACAGATGCAAGCAAATATGATATGGGGGATGTATAAAAGGAAACTAGTTTGTTACCATGTATAAACCTTCATAAGTGTGATAAGAAACTATCCTACTTATGATAAATAATTGGGTGCTTTGGTGTAGAGTGTGAAGAAATGGAATCACTATTTGATGGTTAAAGAGATAGTGATTCACACTGATCAAAAGCGATAATAGTATCTTCAATCATAAACCAAGCTATAATAATCAAGACATTTTTAGTGGATGGGATTCTTGTAGCAGTTTTACCTTATGATAAGGTATAAGAAAGGTAAATAAAACAAGGCTGATAACATGCTTTCTAGACCTCCTATTTTACCATAAGTTCTTTTACATAATAGTTCTTTATTGAATGAACGTTATAAATAACAATATATTAATGATGTTGACTTTAAGGAAGTGTATGAAGATTTGATGAGTAGTAAACAAGTGGGAGAAGTTGACTATCATGTGCATGATAGACTCTTATATCATCTTGGCAAACTCTGTATTCCACAAGTTGAATGAGTGCATATGGTTAGAGAAGCTCACACTTATCTTATTTTAGTTCACTTTGGCGTTGGTAAGATATTTGCACAATTACAAAGGTATTATTATTGGCCTCATATATAGACATTTATTACAAAATATATAAGGAGTTCTATTCCTTGTGCTAAAAGTAAGCCTAGTAATAGGAAATTGGGTTTATATACACCTCTCCTTATTCATAATATACCTTGGGAATGTATTTATATGGATTTTGTAGGAGGTTTACTTATGACATGAAGGAAACATGATTATCTGTATGTCATTATGGATAGATTTAGTAAAATGTGTGTATTATTTCCTTGTACTAAACTAATTATTGGTAAAGGGGAAACATTCTTGTTTCTTCATCATGTTTGTGTTCATTTTGGATTTCCCAAATATATTATCTCTTATTGGGATTCTCAAAATTTTGGAGTGTTTTGGTTAACTTTATGGGACTCGATGGACTCTAATCTGAAGAAAAGTATTTCATTTCATCCACAAATTGATGGATAGACAAAGGTGGTCAATTATACTATGGTACATCTACTCTGAGGTTATTGTAACAAACATCTTCAATTATTGGATAAACATCTATGTTATGTGGAACATGCTTATAATTAAGTACTACATTCTTCCACACAAAAGTATCTTTTTGAGACTTGTTTTAGTTATTTGCCTAAGTCACCATTGGACTTCACATCTAAGAAAGAATTATTTATAGATGTATGAGTTGATGTTGATAAGGCTAAGAAGTTATTTCAAAAGATATAATGGTTTCAACAGACTGTTAGGGAACAATTACAGAAAATTAAAGAAAATTACAAGGCCAACCATGATAAACATTGAATTAATCATCATTTTCAAGTTGGTGATCAATCATGGATTCATATAATTAAGGAGAGGCTTATAGATGAAGGTATAAATATTAAACCAATTCAATATGGTCCATTTAATACTTTGGAAAATATTGATAATATTTGTTTTTGGTTAGATTTACCACAATACATGTAGATTTATTTAGTTCTAATTATTAAAAATCTAAAGTTGTATGAACCTCTTATGATCTTGGATTATGATGAAAGTGTTTTGTACGTTCTATTGAATATTTTTGTCTAGATTATTTGAATGAATTGTAGAAAGATACCATTATTGATAGGAAAGTGAGAATGAAGAGGTGATGTTGAATATCTTTGTGTGGATCTAAAAGGGACACATACAGGGAAGGCTAAGTGGATGGAAACTAAAAAATTGAGGGAGAAATACCCTCACCTTATTCCAAAATAAATCACTTTTGGAGGTCCGAAAGCTCCTCAGTGGGGAGGAGTTATCAAGAGGATCCCACACTAAAATAATAACAATCTAATATCCTTCTAAGTACCTCTATTATTTAGTCTCTAAGAATGAATTTTGAGGCAAAAGGGATAAAAAATAAAAGGTCTTAATTCTTCTTCAAACCATTTACACAACATAGATCTTGTCAAGAGATTTTTTATGCATTTTTTAGTTTGTAAAATGGAGTCTGTATATAAGAGATATGGTCAGTCAAAGTTTTAATCAAAAGTTAATAGGATAGGTCAACATCAGTCAATGCTAGTGAAACCTAGTTAACAAACAAGCGATGTGGCAAATCAACAACTGGACCAATGAAACAAGCGTCCATATGACACTAACCAAATTAGATTTGTAGAGAAACCCAAAGTTTCTAAAGTGAATGATGTAGGGGGAGGAAAATGTGGCCTTTGATGAACAAACATTAAGTAATTCTTTACTTTATTTCAAACTTTGGATAAAACCACACACAACCAATATGGGATACAATGATATGAACTAAGCTATAGGCTTTAAAAAATTTAAAGGGATTTGAACTTCGACCAATTTTGACAAAATGATAAGCCCTGGACACTAAACCATGGGATGCAAACAAGTATAAAAGGGCACAGGGTGTCATTTGTAATGCATCATGGGAGCTTATGAAGTGTGTTTAGATTTATATGATAGAAATTAATGTTGGAAGAACCAAATTAAATATATTTATGTGATCTTGGCTAAGCAAAGGATGTTTATGCATAAGTTTCTGAGGATTCATTTTTATGAACTTTGATATTGTAATTTTTGCATCAAGATATTTAATGGATCAATCATGCTGAAGTGGACCTAAGGATGTGGACAATTATCGAACCCCATAAACAAACTTGTGTTATTGTTCTCTACTACTTTTGTTCAATTTGTCCTATTTATAAGAAAAAATCCACTCAATTATAAATATTTAAAAATCCATTTTTAAAGAACATTATTTATCAAATTATTTAAGATCATTATTTGATAATGTTAATAGATTAGTAGAATCCTTGATTTAGAATACGTATGGTGGTAAAACTCCTCTGAATGTTCTAAATGAATAGGTCATGGTTAATTTAATGGTGTTGTATTTTAGACTTTGATAGCCTGGATTTAATGGATTCACTCACAAATCATTATGTTATTTAAAAGTAGTAATTTAGATACAATTCCATTTGTGATGAATGAGTATGATGATGATCTCAAGTGATTTATCTAGCTTTAGAATTTAACTCCAGTTCATGCACCTTTAATGTCTAACATCTATGAATTCTCTTTAATTATGAAATTAGGATTTTAACACTCTATTTGGCAGGTATGCCATGTCATTATTTTTAGTGGGTATTCCACACTAAGTGTTCTTTTGATTTATTAGTTGTGCCAAATAGGCTTTTGATAGTTGGGATGGGGTTTTGTGTTAGGACTAAACTAATCAATTTTCATGAATTGGGGAATCTAAAGATAAAGTCCAAATAAAAATACCAATGACCAAACTCATCATGTGGGTAATAACCATTGATAACCTTTCATGCACTTTCAATGAATAGAAATCCTGATGACTAAACTCATCTGCATCAAAGCACTAGTCAAAAGTACAAATAATAAATAGAGAACATTCTTTATGAAGATAAAAATACTTAAGATCTAATTACCAACCACCAATTCTGAGTCATAAATTCTAAAAAAGTTAATACCAAATAGTGGTAGGGCAAAAATTCTTTAAGTAAATGTAGAACATAAAAGTCAAAGACCAAATTTCCAAGGAATAAAAAATTGCAGATAGAACCTGCAAGAAAAAATTTGAAGACCAAATACCTAACTGATAACATGTTGAAGAATCGATTTCAAAACACTTTTACCAAGGACCAAGTTTAATTGACCTAAAAGAACCTTCAAGGTATCCCCTTACCTTAAAGGACCTTGTAGTACCTACAGGGGTACTCTAATGCATGTTTTAAAGGTATCTTCTATGAGTTTATTTTGATATAATACTTCCTCCAAAATTCTAAATTATCTTAATAGGATTGTATTGCATGAAAAATCACTAAGATCTATAAAAGAAGTCACTGAGATCTATTAACTAGAATTGATATGATATATTTTTAATTAACATCACTTAATTAACTCAAAACAAAATGTTTTAAAATGCTATTGCATATATCAAATAGCTAAGATACCAGATCAATGACAAGAAAATGCTAACTTGGATTAATTAACCCTAGATTCATTTGATATATTGATGATCATACCAAATTTCATAGCCTAAGACAAAAAGTTATTGGAAAAAGGGTACATTTGTTTCACAACTGTGCAACTCTTATAAATGATGAAAAAACTAATTTTGATTATGTTGAATTTAAACAACTAGGAGAGATTTTTGGTTGTATTCATTTCCCAATGTTATAAAATGAATTATGAATTTACATGAGAAACATTCTACAATATTTTGAGACTTGCAGTAAAGAGATAAATGAAACATCTATCATTAGATGGTCTTCAATCAAGATAGTGGACATGAAATATAGAGAAGTCAATTTACCATACATGAAACCAAATGAGAAAGAAATTTGGAATGTTTGGGATATTGTGGATACTAAATTCAATCCTTTCAAGACATTACTAAAGCATATATATCCAAAAAAATTAACTATTCCTACAACTACTCAAGCTGAAAAAGAAATCAGCCAAATACATCACTCAACCAAGTACAATTTCATGAAAGCATAGATTGTGACATTAAAAAAGTGTATGCAAATAAATGTTGTACCAAAATATGTTTTCAGTCAGGATTGTCATTTGAGATGCTAAAATCTACAAGGATAAATTTGATTTATTCCACCAAAACCAATAATAGGCAACATGTCATAGATTCCCTTTCTACTAGTTTGTTTAAGAAACATAAAAATAAAACTACCATTGATTTTTAGGGTATTGAGATCTATTTGGAAACTTCGCTTTAAATATAAGATTGAAGAGAAGTAACTTTTTTGGCATTCAAAATTGTCACAAAAATGGGGAACAAAATGTATTCCACATAGGTACATTTTGATAAAACCCACAAAAGAAGATAATGGAAGTTAAATATTTTTTGTACCAAATGGTGGATGATTTTAAAGTTGTTTCTCCAAGACTTACATGCTAGGTAGATATAGATGGATCACGAGAAAATATTCAACATCTTCCATCATATTTCACTCAATAATTTATGAGGTGCCACATCAATGCACAATTATAATATATGTAATATGAGCCAATGTCCAAGCCAAAATTTAATAACATGTGGATAACTAATTTTCATGATGTGACCATTGCCAAGTATGATGACTTTTCTAGGTGCAAAACATGTATCTTGTTGACTTAAAAACAATTCTCTAGGTCCTTCTCTAGAGATCAAGAAGATCATATCAATCAAGAATTTGTGTTGCACTCAAATTGGATACTTCCGACAAGAAAATGTATTTGTTGGTCTAATAAGAAAAAGAACAAAAAGTTGTGTTTGATCCAGTTCAAGATAAGCAAATCAGAGATATGTTATTTGTCAAAACAGATGATTCTACAAGAGTGAACTACATATTATGGGTTGATATTAATCAAATCAATATTGAGATACTATAAATAAATGGAGATATATAATGAATGGTCAAAATAGGTTGCTTCAACATAGTTCATGTAGGTAAAAAAGATGCAAATGAAGAAAAAAATTATTCATGTTGTTTTGACAAGAAATAGAAGTCAAACCCAACTGACACCTCTTTATCATCCATTCTTATAGATAATATCATCTGTCTTGGAAACCAAATAAAAATTGGATAGGTCAACTACATATTATCAATGATATCTTGAAAGGAATTATAACATACTATTTAAAATCATCATCACATTAGGCACTATCAAAAATATTGATAATGATTTCATGATATTGGCAAATTTGAAATGGTGCTTCCCTAATTTTCAAATGAGAAATGTGAATTTTTCTTTTCAAAATTTAGTGCATTTTTTGAAAATGTAAAATGTTTCATTAGACTCATTTAGGAGATGCCTTATTGTTTTATTTACTTTTTAAGATTTTTTATAGTCTTCTTTTGGGCCTTTTATAAAAAGCCTCCCTACTATGGCAACTGTGTATGAATATTACATGTTATGAATTTTTTAAATTATTTTATTTTATAATATGATATTTCCATATTCAGAAATTATACATCTACAAAAGGTCTTCAACATTCCACTATTGGAACGTGTACTTTGAATTTTGAGCATTTCAAAATGATCTTTGACTTTTGTGTATTACAAATAACAATTTGGTATTTCATGAATCATGAAAAGGTCTTCAGATTTTTGGTTTTTTAAATTAAACTTCGTATTTTCCATCCTTAAACATGGTCTTAGGTAAATGGTCTTCAAATTTTACACGTCAAAATTTCCTCTTTGGCATTTGTGCATTGTAAAATACACATTGGCATTCCCATGTTTGTGAAATGGTCTTTGGGGTTTATGCCTTGGAATGCCCCACTTCAGAATTTACATCCCATGGGTTTTTCCACTTCATTGTTAAGGTTTTGTGGAAAGGTCTTCCAAGGTTTTTTTCATTGGCATTCTATGCATCTACAATCAAAATTGGGCATTAAACATTTTCACATCAAAATTTGTTCTCAACATTTGCATATCAATAAATTGTCCTAAAATTTAAAGTTTTTCAAATTACACATCGTAGTTCAAGTCTTGAAAAATGGCCTTCATAAAATCATAAATTTCAAAGCTTGTTTATTACCAACTCAAATTGTGAATAGCTGAGGACCTAAAATTGTGCCATGTGTCACAATTTTCGTGACTCAGCTATTTGTAAGGATTAACAATAAAAAAATGTTTATAATAGTTCAAGCATTTGGTATTTTGACACGCATCCTAATCTTGGTAACTCAATTATGTGGGAGACTATATAAACATTTGAGAGGTGTCTAATAACCTGAGCATATGTGATCATGCCATTTAACACAATTGTAGGGACTCTCTCACAAAGACTAAAGTCAACATGGTTGAACTAGTTTTTGAGTGATCAACATGTGGTTTATGTAAAATATGAGATAAATGTTGATGGTCACAGGGATGTCACCTAAATATTAAACAAATAGTTCATGATCTAATAAATTTTTGACATGTGGCATCCCAGTTATGCCAGGTGACCTAATCAAATATTTCTCAAGCTCCTAATTGATTTATGAATTATTTTTCCTTGTGAAATGAACTATCAAAGCTTAATATTATCTATAAATGCATGGTCTATGAACTAGTTTAAATTTCCATAGAGATTTGATTAAAGATATAAATACCACATGCCTTATAATGTTGTGATCTAATTATTTTTTAGACTTAGATGATGTGATTTATTTGCAATAATTCCAACTATTTCTTGAAAGATCCAAAAAATTATTGATAAATCCTAATTTATTTATGATAGTTTTAAAAAAATGGACTATGAATTATTTCTAATATTTTAAAAAAAATTAGACTTTTTCAAAATATATTAGATATATGTTATTTATTTGTAATATGTCCCACTAAATCTTGATACAGTCCAATTTATTTATAATAGTTTTCAAAAAAATTATTACTAATTTTTTTCTAGTTATTATAAATAATTTGGAGTTATTACAATTACATTACACAGATGTGATTTATTTGTAATAAATCCAACTAATTATTGAAAAATTTAAATTAATTCTTGACAAAATCCAATTTATTTTTGATAGTTTTAAAAAATTGAGTACTAATTATTTATGATCATTTTAAATAATTTAGACTTATTACAAATACATTAGATAGATGTTATTTATTTGTAATAAGCCCAAATAAATCTTGATATAGTCCAATCTATTTTTGAAATTTTTCAAAAATTTCAACCATTGATAAGTTCATATTATCTAAAATAGTCATTCATAAACTCCATGTGATACATTCCACAATGCACAAGTGTATCAAATACATTTATACCAATGGGGTAATTACAATTTCTAGAATTTCATATAAACACCCACTTATACAACAAAAGTTTACTTCAAGATAGTTAATTATAAAATGTACTATAGTTAATTATGCATGAAAAATCAAGCAATAGGAAATCCCCTTTCCTATACAATAATACTTAAGAGACCATTGCAATGTAAATACATAGTCGACTCAATAGATTCCTCAACTACAACTACATGGTCCACCTAGTTGGTAAGAGAAAATAAACATGTTCTAATTAGAGTTACATCAAAGAAAAAATAAAGCATTAAATAATGGTTTCCAAGAACCTCCTCCTTTTATTACCACTTCATGACCAAAGGTTCCAATGAAACATAAGAAAAGTACCAAAATCTCTAGTTATAGATATGAAACCTATGCATGCCCCTTGGAAATATTACCATTTTGATGTACCATAATTTGAGCTCAAATATTCCTATTAGCATCCATTAGATGGGATCATAGGCTATAATTTTCCATCCAAATATTTTGAAAAATAGAAAACAAAAAACAAATAATACAAATATCTAAAAAGTCAACTAGTCTAAGAAAATAAAAAAACAATCAAATAAATCTAAACTATAAAAATTATTCATCATACATGATTTAACCTTTTAGGGTTTTACTAATGTAAATCCTAAGTTTAATTAAAGGGTTGAGTTGTCTAAATTAGCTAAATAATATGCAATAATTAACCTTTGATATTTTTATAATTTTTGATATATTTTACCTTTTCAAAAATAGTGATAAATATGTTCAAATAGAGACTTATATGGAAAAGGACTATCACAAAATATCTAGGTTCTAAAAAATAGGTTTTGGATAGGTTTTAGTGTCATCAACATGGTCCTTGGGTTTAATTCTTCACTAGATAGTAGTGGCCCACCTAGACAGTATAACCATGCTCATTTAGTGTCCTCAAAATGTCACTAGAGTCTTCATTATAAAACTATTCCTATTGTTTGGGATTACTTGTGCCTATGTTTTTAGGTTATGTTCCTACATGCATGAAATCTGAAATCTTGTATTATGCATCCATGCATATCTAATTTAGTGTACAAACCCTAATCCTCCTTGTAAGAATGACATGAGCTAATAATGCATGTTATTAGAAGGATAGGCTAGACATCCTTAACAACCCCACTATGAATATATTTGCCTACATACCAATACTCTAAGGAGATATCAAGCCCGATGTATTTCTCTCACCTAGTGCTTGGTGGAAGTGCAAGTGACTACTAGAATGATAGTGGTATTGAATTCCTTAAATGTGATTAATATTGGAAATCTTTGAAATCTAGGCTTAGGGTAGTTGTAGATGGTAGTATGTAAAATTAGGGTATAATAGGGATCAATTACGTCTATTTTTTCCAACTTGTTTCTTATTTGAATAAGATTTTTACATCTATTTTCCATTTAGTCTAGCGAAGTCAAATGGTCTTATATTTATAGAGATCAGTAGCTTATGAAGATAATAAAATGTACCTAGGCCAATCTTAAGAGGGGCACATGTTTGAAAATATATCCGTTTGGGAGAGTTATGGAAACAAACACTAGTGCCAAGATGAGGAAAATGACATCATGTAGATCTAGTGTCCTTAATGTGGCACTAGTGTCAAATTGGTAGACTACTAGGAACTTATGGTTGGGATCTAGGAATGTAGTTTTAGGTCTGTGTTTGAGTTGATAGAAGATGTATGTGGTCTAAATAATGGATAAAAAAGTGTGATAAATGATCTGGGATAGGTCTAGGGCTAAATTAGGAATAAGCTATCTCAAGCAACACTCTTAGCATTGAAGTACCACTTTTAGGTGATTACATTCCCCCCATTTTATTCTAAAAATGTAGAAAAGTAAAATTACTAGTATAAAGGAAAAAATAAGTGTAATTGGACATACCTCAAAAGTGAAGCCCATGTAGCTAAGTCTGAGTATGTAAAGTTGTATTTTCATATGTGAAACATGATGTAAAGTAATGACCTATAATGAAACATTAAAAAATTAGTCCTTACTTATGAGATTCTCAAAAGAAAAAGACTATGTTGAATAAAGTAACTAAGTAAAGAGATAAGAAAGAGGAAATGAACAAATACACCTTATTAGGTATGTAAACTAGTACATGAACCTAGTGACAACCTATGTGTGTGAGTGTACATACTGATAAAATTATTTAATAGCTTGGACTGAGTAGATATCTTGATCTATCTTCACATGTGGGTTGCTCAATAAATCAATCCAATTTTGACTCCATCATTGCCCACACCTTATCAATGGATCATGACCTATGAATAACTTCAGTAAGAATATAAGTGTGTCTAACCCTCTCATGTGGGTGGATTAAGAACTAATGTAGGTTATGAATCCATAATTACCCATCCATGTGTAGTATATGAATCTAAAATTGAATTGTGTAAAGTGATAAAAGTATCTAACTAGGTATATCTAATTATGTATGGTGAATCTATGGCCACTTAGGTACATTAGGCAACTCTAAGCCATTCAAGAACACCAACCACAAAATATGGATTAAGGTATGAAATTGGTGAAAAACTATAACATGATAAAAGGTGTATATAGTGTAGAGAATGACATGGTGTTTGCCATTCCATATGATCAACCTATGTGTAACTAAGCATATGGAAAATATGGGTTGTACACATGCCCCTAATTTGATATCTAACTATATTGATTATAAACTATGTAATTACTATATCTAGGTATCTAAAATGAGTTGAAGTGATCATGTTAAGCATATTACTCATAATCTGAATAACTAGTATGAATCTAAACTGAAATGATTATATTTGAGCAAAATTTGAACATAACTATTAAAAACATGCCTATAATTTTGTAAATATGTATTATACCTTTTGTAATATTATGACTAATTTTGATTGCCCTGAAGTTGGGGCTATTGGACAGTAGTGCCATGTAGTGTACAATAGTGCCCTATGGTTCTAGTGTCCCAATCTAGGCACTAATGTCTATTTAATATGAAATTTGAGTAATCTAAGCTACTTTTTGTGTCCCTATTTTTTCCTGTGTCTAATATCTAAAACTAAGCTTCTATGCTAAAAATGATCTATGAATAAAAATGTAGGAGCTCAATCTCTAAGTCAAACCCTTGTGAATTCCCCCTCTTTTAAGGGTAGTTATTCACGTGTGTAAGAACTATCCTCAAAATAAAATAGCTCTACAAAATTTGTTAGTTGGAGCATATATGATAACTAAATGATATTCCAATAAAATGTTCAAACATAACATCATAATGTAAAAGAATCTAAGCATAAGTATGTGATGTAAGATATCTAACATTGCACAAAGGTGTCAATATAAATGTAATCAATGTGTATAAAAAAAACATTGAGTAGCTATCTATGGGAATGGGGAATTATGTCCATCATGGCATCCAAGGAGGAAGGGTAGATGCTTGAGGTCCCTATTGGCATAAAAACATGGTGTGTGTAATGAGTAAATATAAGTGTCATGGTGAAGAGCATACCAAAAAGCATACATACAAAAAACATGAGGTAAACACAAGTATGCCAAGGGGCCACATTACAAGGAATATGAAAACATGTCAGTAAATATGAGAGTGATTACATAAAAGGACATGTTCAAATATCCACATATGCAAGAAACAAGTAATTTATATTAGATCCACATAGAAGGATATGTTCAAATGTCCACATATACAATCTGAAAAGTACACACAAGGTACATTAGCACATGTCCAAGGAATACAAACATATAAGTGGGATATAGCCAAAGAGTAATGGAATATTCAAATTCCCTCAAATATAATAAGCATAGGAAACACAATCAAGTCTAAACTAGGAAAGCTAGTAGTGAAATCATGCAAAACTACATAGAAAAAATCTATGTAAATGCTACGATGTACATATACTAAGTGTAAACTAGTGATAGTCATCAAAATATAAGTATGATTAGTGATTATCAATATCAAGATATATCAATGCATAAACTAGAATGCATAGAATGTAAGGATATAACATGTTAATAATAACTATGCATGAGATGCCCTTGAGTGGCTACATATATCAAATGAATAAACTTGGACCAGTGTATATGCCCCCATAGGGTACATTACAGCAAGTCTAGATTAGTGTACTAGATTGGAGTCTTCTATGCAATCTTCAAGAACTTGACAAAAAGTGAAGCATATATGTATGATAAAACTGACTATACTAAGATAGATAGCATATGTAATATCTGACAAGTAATATAAATGTAAACATAACAATGCATACAATACATTAATTTTGTGTTTTTTGAGTAATATTTGAATGTTTTTTGTATTTCTACCATTATATTGTTTTTGTATTTTCTAGATATGAGCTATGTACAACCATATGAAAATAAACTATGTACAAGGAACGAGAGAGAGGAAGTATGTATAAGTAAATATTGGAAAAGTAAATGAAATAATATATAAGTAATGTGTAGTGTCTCTATAGACCCAAGAACACATCCATGGGATGTGGATAGCCAAATACTAGATTTATTAGAACATCATCTAGTGTTAGATGCTGAACCTATCAAAACTCAAATAATTCATCATCTTCATGATCATCGTACCAATCTATATGTAAGAGTGGGGCCTTATCCTTGGCATGAGTCTAGAGTTTGTGCATCTAAATGGGATGTTACTCAACTATTTAATATGCATTTTTTGTGGTATATGGTTATCATATGTGTCATCATGTAAGATCCAAACCATGTATCCATCATGAGTGAATGTCAAGAATTTATTTGACTAATTGACTATGTCATCCATTGCTTATAACCATGTACCAGCAATTATAACTTGTATATGAGTTTATCTATTCAAAATGAATAATAATGTATCAAAAACCTTGGTGGTACATGTAACAGGTAGTCTAATATGTCCAATGGAATCATAATGGTGTATATCATGTTTTAGCTCACTCTCTTGATAACCAATGTGGTGTAAAAATGCCAAAGTACAAGTACTAGGATAAAAATTCTCATCTATAAACACATGAGGAAGATATATGTTTATTGTAAAGATATGTATAGTCAACATATAAATGTCATGAATATCTATGTTTGTAATGGATCTATCATGATGATCATATCTATGAATTAGCTCATATCATTGCTGGTGGTGGTGCATGTGGAGGCAAAGGCTATATGATTTGTATAGTTCCCTTAGCCTTAAATCCATTTAATTTATAAATTAGTGTTTAACATGTGTCTATATAATGTATTATGAGTTTATAAAAGTGTAAAAAGGGTTACCCTTCTTGTGATGATAAATATACTAAATAAATTATACCAAACTATGGGTAATACCATCAATCCTCTATCAAGTAGTAGTTGAAGGATCTGGTGTGGTATGTCTTCTAAACTACCTATATGAATCTATATGACTTAATTAATCTCCATGGATCTGATCATATGTACTTAATGGATCAAGGTATATGCTACTAACTGTAGATAAGTATGGGATCTTGTAGCTATAGGATCTTAAATAAATGATGGTACTAGTGTAAGGCAAGGTAGAAGTACCTTTTAATTATCCCTATAATATTTTAGGTCCATTGGTGTACAAATCAATCCACATAAATAATCATCAATAAATATGGGTGGCTAATCATCCTTTGTAGTGGCACACAAATATGTGTCATAATTATGTATATAAGCCTCTTCTAAATTAACAATTAGTGGTAATTGGGTTGTAAGTATCTCATCATATATCTTGGGTGAGGATGTTTGTACTATGAAAAATTATTCCTCTATCATTAGTGAAGGTAACTTTGTTGAGAGAGTTTATTCCTCTATCATTTATGAGGGTACCTATGCTGTGAAAAGATCTAAAGGTGGTATATGGATAGAGTTACTAGACACCCCCACCTCATATGTATGCATTGGCTCAATGGGAATCCTGTGAGGTGGGGGTTGGATGAGAAGATGAGGTATCTTATTTGATTATGTACCTTGTGTAAGATATTTAGTGAGTCTTTAATATATAAATGGATGATTATCTATTGGACATGTGTATAGGTACCCATCATGCAAATGTTTGACACATATGTGAAGAGTGGAAGGTACAACCTCCATAGCATTTCTACAAGGTCTACCAAGTAGAAAGTTATAATTTAAATGTTTCATCATCACCTAAAAGGGTGTAGATAATGTTTTTAGTCCCAACATATTTTCCAATGTGACTGAACCCAATGTCTATTTAGGAATGTCATCAAATCCTCAGATATTCTTGTATTTATTTTGAATAGATGCTATATCAACCCCTATGGTTTGTATAAATGTGAGGTTACATATATTTATTCCAAATCAAATATCAATGATAACTCATTTAATATTTGTGTTATTTATTTGAGTTTGAATGAAAAGTGGTGAATTCTGATCAGTTATTGATTGTGAAGGCAAGTCCTCATTGGAAAAATATATCACATCCTCCACATCCTTGATAGTATTCATGATAGATTCAAAATAGGATGGCTTAGTATCATGATGCATAAATTTTGGATTAAATGTTTGAAACATTATATATCTAAATATTTTTCTTTCTGAGTAATTCTAATATATATATTTTGGCTAGTGTAATTCTCAACTGATCCAGTTTATCAAATTATCTTTGCTAATCTCTAGGTCCCTTTGTATTGTGTTTGGGATGAGGAGGGATGGTAGGGTTATGATTCTCTTGTATAGGCTAAGGAGGCAACCCATTCTACCTAGTGATAGATCAAACCACATGATCTACTATTTACTAAGGGCTAGTAGTAGAGGTAGGTGGGAGAATAAATAATCAAGTGGTCTAGGTGGAGGCAAAATAAAAGGAGTCCTTTGAGCCCTATATCATCTAGTAGTGACTAAATGTAATAAAATTGAGACATATAATAATGATCCATATAAAAATGGGACTCCCATGATGGAGGACCAATATTTAAAACAATCTTAGCTTAAACCGAATCAATGATAAGAATAACATACATGTGTTCTTTTATACAAATAGTTGGTAATAAACATGCTAGTCAAATTACAAGGCTTTATACCATGAATTGAAATATGGCTTACATAAGGATAATGATGGTAATAAAATCTAAATTAATACTATGTAACTACTAGAAATGTGAACCCTAGGGTGATATAGGGTTGGGTTTTTGTAAATTTAGGGTTTATTTTCAACAAATTTAAATTACATTTCAATAACTTGAAAACCTAATATGAAATTAATATAAGTAGCTAGTTTGTCTATAAAAATCATAAAATTATAAGTATGTAGGCCTAATTTATTGCGAAAAAATTTTAATTAATGCAAATTAGGGTTTGAAGCAATATTTGAAGTAAGTCAGTTTCACCAAATGATTTAACCTTTTAGGGTTTTACTAATGTAAATCCTAAGTTAAATTAAAGGGATAAGTTTTTTAAATTAGTTAAATAATATGCAATAATTAACCATTGATTACCAATAAGTTTTGACTTATTTTAAATTTCTTAATGGTCATATCATAACTCACCCTTACACTAAATTGGGGGCATAATTAATATCCAAGATTCCTCTTCAAATATCCAAGGTTTAGTTTTGAAAATATCTCATATCCAATGATTGATAATGAATAAAATATACATAGTTGGCATATTAGCTGGGGCATGTTAGAGAGGCATGACACCTCACACACACAATTAGAAGAATTTGAAATAATTTACCTGATTCAAACACACACTTGGGCCAGAATTGTATACATTTGGAACTAATTTTTAAATTAATTTGGGATATAGTTCATCATATTTTAGATATATATTACACATAATTATAAATTAGAGATTACATTTTGATGGAAACTTAAACTTGAGACACATTATAGATGAATATGTTATGAAAGTGCACCAAAAATTACAAATACATATTAAAAACATATTACTAAGAAACACCATTTTTTTTTACCAAGAACCATTATTTTGATGCTTTCTTATCTATATGAATTTGATCCTTTGAATAATGTGATTGATATTCAACACCATCATTGGGCTTAGAAATACTTCCATTTTGCTTAATGAGTTAGTTATACCACTTAGTTTGGTTATTATTATACATTTAATTGAGTTTTATGATTGATATTTAGTGATATCAATAGCCATATCACAACTCTCCCTTTCAATACATTGGGAGCATAATTATCATTTAAGTTTTGTATTCAAATCTTAAATTTTTGGTTTTAAAATTATCTCACATCGAATGCTTCATAAGAAAGAATATTTATCAAAAAAAGGTACCAAGGAGGAACATGGTTTCATTGACACACATGTGTACTCCCTTACTCTCTTTAATTTTCACACATTTCAAATTTTTAATTTGGTGGGGGCATGCCATAGAACCATCAATCCAGACATACACAATTGACTTAACTAAAAATAATTTACACAATACAAATATACACTTGGGTCAAAATTGTATACATTTAGAACTAATTTTTAATATATTTTGGACAAAGTTATTCGTATTTGAGACATATATTATTTACACTTATAGATTAGAGGTAACATTTTGATAGGTGTTTTAGATTGACACATGTTGGAGCTACATACACCCTACAAGTGCACCGAAATTGCTTATACAAAAACATTTTTACCAAAAGAAGAACCATTTTCTATAAAAGAATTATTTTTAGCCATTCTTGTCTATAGAATTTGGCTCCTTTGAGTAGTATGCTAGAGATTCAATGTCATCGATGACGTTATAACTAGATCAATTTTTCAGGTTGAGTTTCATTTTCTAGTTATTTTGGTTTTTATTATACATTCACTTGAGTTACATGATTGATATTTACTAATATCAATGGTCATATCAAAAGTCACCCTTACTCTAGATTGGGGTCATAAACACCCTCCAAGTTTCCTCTTCAAATATCCAATGTTTAGTTGTGAACCACTCTCACCTAAAATAATTTGTTGATGTTTAAAATTGCACTTTGTTTCAGAAACCAACAATGAGAAGTTTTAAGATGTGGGACATGTGACTTGAAACAACCTCCAGATTTTTAAGAAGATGGTCTCTTCTTTATATCAAGTGTTGGGAGAAAAAGGGATAGGAATTTAAACAGAAACACAAATGCAAAGAAATAAAATCTAACTATGGCGATGCACCTGAATGTAATTTTGATCCTTAATCCTAAGCACAGTGAAACTATATGTAAGATTCAATTACATTAAAGAGTAGATGAGGCATGATTAATGTAAAAGATAGAAATAATAGAAACAGAGGCTCGCAGCTTAGACTACTTTTGTAATGATACAGGAAACATCAACAAAGGGACAAAACTCTGTCTTCTCATTAATTCTCTAGCCACATAAAAGGCACAGAAACATGCATAGTTACACAAACTTTACAACTTAAGATAAATAAAATAAAGGAAAATGATATTCCTAATCATAGCTCTAGAAAGTCTAAGACTCTAGACAATAATTTTCTCAAAAAATTCTCTCTCTCAATATTTAATGATGATTTGGTGATCCCTACACTCATCTTTATAGCCTCAGATTCCCTCCATATTGTTTGTGTGTTCCCAAACTTATGGCCCAAATTGAACTCTAACTAAGCTAGAAGTGTCTATCATAAGAGATTTCTTAGATTCTAAAATGTTCTGTTTTCCTGCAGTTTGTTTACTAAAACAGATACATAGGATGCTCTATTTTATTAAATAGAAGAGGAAACTTAGTCAATTCCCTAAAAATATTCTTATTTCTTAGGAGACACTAGAGAATGACACTTGGCATGTTCTGCAACACTTACTAAAGACACACGACACTTTCCACTTTACTTCAACTTTTACTATATCTTTGCTCAGGAACATTCTGACTTTGACACCTGTCGCTATCTACTTCTTTGACACTTAGTAACTTAACATAAATAAGGCTCACTGCATCTCTTACTCGAGCAAATTTGAAAAGGGGCATAGGAATAGGTGGCAATCTTCACTTGCTTCAACAAGGACACGTGGTAATCTTCACTACTCTTTAGCTATACTATGGAAACATTTTGGACACATGTTAGGCTCCTATAGATGGTGACACTTGTTAACTTCATAGATTTTTAGAAATAAAACCTGGGACCCACCATAGTCTTTATTCATTAATGAAAAATGAAGATCTTTCAGATGGCAACACGTGGCAGCTTTTACTACTTTTGGGAAGATACGTGGCATCTTTCGCTACTTTTGGGAAGATACGTGGCATCTTCCACTACTTCTAGGAATGGAGTAGAAAGGGGCTCAATAGATGACACTTGGTAGCCTCCACATGAATGGTTTGGTTGCACCTTACTACCTTCCAAAAGGGCACTTGACCCTTTGGTTTTTTGAGATGTTCCTTTGAACTTCTTGATTGTATTAAGCCATTAAACCAACTGATTGAACCAAAAATGGTTTAATGGTTCAATGTTGTGTGCCATTTACACATGAACTAAGGCATTGAACTGAGGATATTAAACTAAGGCTTTGAACCAAAAATTGAATCAAGGCATTAAACTAAACATATTTCAAATGCCAACATGTGGTGACTTCTACTCTCTTTAGCTGGGATACGTGGTAGCTTTTGTCACTTTTAGGAAAGCAACACTGAGACCTTCTGGTATTGCCACATGGCACTTTATACCTAATCTCAACACTTAGCCTTTTGAAACCTTCCACTGAAAAGACATAATATGTGGGTGTTGATATGTAACCATAGACGCTGACACTTGGCATGTTCTGTTGAGTCTCTGTGAGATACGTGGCACATTCCAATCAACTCATAGAACATATATAAGGTGCCTCAGATGATGACACTTGGTGGTTTCCACTGAGAAGGATGCCTCAGACAATGGCACTTGTTAGCTTCCACTTTACTCCAACACTTAGACAAAAATGAATCAAAAAGGAAAATAGAGTCCATGCTCTATTTCAAAACTCCACCATCTTGGACCATAGTATGTGAAGGTAAAATTTCATAGCATGCGACTGAAAAATAGAATGAAACGTAGAGTAAATTTTTACTCTATGGTTACTGGCAACCCCAAGGACTTTTGGGCCTGCTCAAAAATAACCCACAACTCCCGCTAGACCAAAATTTCAAAATCATAACTTCAATAATGTTGTCTGGTAGGCAGACCACTCTTCATCAGATAACCCTTACTTGTTCTACAATTCATTAAAGGCTAAATCAAGGTTAATGATATCCTTGTGTGAAAAATTTTACAAAATTTGAATAGTAGCCTTCAATTTGAATTAGAGTTGGGAAACAAGAACCAAGATAGCTTCTATTTCAGGGATTGATGAATCATCCTTGAGATCCTAGAAAACTATTTGATCATTCTATTTAGCCAACAATAATGGTGTAATTTCTTCTACCATCAGCATGATAATGTTATCAAGAAATAGAGAAGGAAGACTAATTGTATTAGATCTTCAACATGCTATTTCATTTCATTGATTCCTTCCTTCTTGACATCCAGAAGCTCCTTACAATTGTTGGCCATGGAATTGTAACTGAGAGCCTCATTTACTCGCTTGGTAGTGACCATTCTGTCATTGATTCCTATTACTGACAATGTTGAATTTGCTGCATCATAAATCTTTTGCAACAATCTTTACGAGTCTGTTACTCTCTTAGAGACTATAGCCAAAGTATTTACAATTAAACTCTCCACCTTTTTACACAATTCTTGTGTATTTAGCAGGAAGGTGAGAGAAGACCTAAGCTGATTAATCTCTGAAGAGATTCTCTTCCACATGGATTCATATAGCTCCCTTACTAGACTTAAGACTATGACACTCTTTGGCCTATTGGCCAGCTCTAGTGTCAATTATGCTGCTCTCTATTGCTCTGAGTGAAATTGGGCTTGTAAGACTGCACCATTATTTTGCTTGGCCAGCAGCTTTTATTGTAATTGGGTAACTTGCAGTAGGTGTTCCTTGCACTTCTCTTGCAATGCTACTTTTTCGTGCCTAAGGGTTATCATCGCATCCTTTACTTGTGTGAGCCCTGACTTTAAAGAATCATTTTGGGCCTGAACTACCCAATGAGTCTGAAGAGAAATAGTATTTTGCAACTATTTATTCAGATTCTCTACCTCATTGTTTTTGCTATTGATTTTTGAGGTCAAATTACTACAGTTTGTCTTTTCCTTAGCTAGCTTAGCTTCCATCTTCTATAGCCTTCTTGATATATTCAAATAGTCTTTAGTAACTACAGAAATGGATTTAGTCAGTAGCTCAACTTTGTCTTATGGCCTAAAGAGTGACATGTCAATGGCAATAGCATTCATCATGTAATCTTCTGGCTACATCTACTCCATTGGCTTTATTACATTTGGTGACAAATGAGTCACCGTCAATTGTTGCTGAATGGGGTCAAATTGAAACTACAAATGGGGTGTAGACAAAGATTTATTCTCCTTAATCTTCTTCTTCTCTCTTTGGGCTTCCCTTACCTTCCTAGTAGCATCTGCTTGGGTCTAGAAGGTAGAAGGAGAGGCAATGTGCCCACCCACAAAAGGATGTCCCTGTGGTAGACCATATTGAATAGCCAATTATTGGCTATGGGTAATTTAAGGGGAAAAGTTCTTGGGAATAGAGGGAGAGAAATGAGGTAATGTTAAGGCTGAAGGTGGCACAGATGGGGTGAAGTGAGAAATGGGAATAGCAGAAGTAGCAGGGGGAGAAATAGACTCAGGAAGGAGAGGGAGGAATAATACTTACCTGAGGAGTAATTATAGTACCCTATAATTGGCACTATGGGGTGTCTATCTCCTCTTCTGAAGCAAATTGAAATTGCACCTTCCTTCATTTCTTGGGTATCTCTTCTTCTTGTTGTGTCTTTTTTCCTTCCACATCTAACTCTTATGGAGAACTAAGAATATCTATAACTGGGGCTGATGGGGAAGCTTGTGATGATGAAGGCGCCACACTTTTCTAAATTTCTATGGCACTGAGAGATTGGGGCCAAACTGATATAGTTACTATAGCTATAGTTTACTTTGAGGCTTGTGATTCTTGACTTGACCTGGCCCTAGCTTCCTACTCTAAACCTAGTGTCGACAAATTACCTGTCTCTGGGCTAGATACAGGGGAGAGATGACACTCATCCCATAATTCTTCCCATCTTTTATCTGTGTCTACATTCCCAAAAGAATGGGTTGTTTGACAAATTTCCTACCTATACTTCCAATAGGCCTCTATCTTCTCACTATCTCAATCTTTATTCTTTAATGCTCTCCTTAAGCTAGAAGTCATTCTGACTTTAGGATCATAATCTCTCTGTTTAACATAGAATGTCTCCCATGGCCTATTTTGGGGAAGTGGCAAGTCTGTTAACTCAACATAAAATCTAGGAGTGTCTTCCCTAGGATTTTTCTTGGTTTCCGAAAAAGGGTGGCCCTCATGTGCAATCCTGATTGTGATTCTATTAGTTCTTATCCAGGAGGCTATGAAATCATTTGGGTTATAAACCCATTTGTCCTCTATTAAATGGAAACCTAGGAAGGCTAGCTTTCTGAGCAACACAACTTCAGCATCTCTGGTTTCTAAAACCATGCTAGTTGTCATCCATGGTAGATTACACATTTTTATTTTCCTCTTCCCTAAGCCAAATTCATTGTCAACTATGGATACCTACTTGGTGACCTCTAGGAATGCTATCCTAGGAGTCAAAATCTTAGGTAGCAATATTGGTTCCCCACAAAAGCCATGGACTCTTATAATGATATGGTGGGATCCAAAATAGAAATTTCAAGGAATTTGGCAACTAGCAAGAAGATTTGAAACATTGGGAAATAATCTATTCATAACTAGTTCAGGACTGAGGTGGCAAAAAGCAGGAGTAACAAATAATTCCCAAAACTCATATGGGTCACTAGTCTTTGACAAAATGTGTGTCCATGCAGACACAAGAATGGTCCTTTGGAGATCAAAATATGGGTCATACATATTAAGATACATATGTTGGGTAAAGAGGTCAGAGTTTTGGAAAAGCATGAGGTGGAAAAAATAGGAAGAATACCTGAACACTCCTTTTGATCTAAAATGGGCTACTTGTTCTACCATTGAGAAAGCAATTATTTCAAAAAAATTGAGCCGATACTCCTAGGTTTTGTCAATGGTCTTCAGCCTAAAAAGGATAGCCATTTGTTCTGCATACACTACCATATCATCTTTCATGCCAAAGATAAAAGCCACCATAGACAATGCATCTTGGCTAGCCTATGCAAATTAGCCTCTTGGTGTAGGGAGTGTGGATACCATAGTATTATCATCACCCATTTGTAATTTAGATCTCAGGAACCTTAAATGAGTGTTGATGTTTGCCACTGTTCTTTACATTTTAGCAACAATAGGAAATGTTGCTATACTATCATGATGCAGGGCTAACATATCCCTGATAGCTTATAGTGTGATTTGTGCCATGAATGGACCTCGTTGAATGGTGCATGAAGGTGCATGAAACAAGTTACACTTAATTTGACTAGGTCGGGGCATGAATGTACAGCTAGGACAATGAATTGAGCCAGTTGTGAGGTCCATATCCTCATGGTGAATGTTTCAAATTGCCCTACTCTTACCCTCTATAGACACCTTTGATGTGCCCCTTCTCTAAGATTTTTTCTAATAGCTCTCTAAAGAATTGGATCCATGATGCCATCCACATAATCTTTTATTTTCACTGGGTCACTTACTTGACCAGCTTCAGGAAACTGGTCTGTGGATAGGTCTTCAATGGCTGCGTAGGAGCTGAAGCATATGATTTACTTCCAACAAACTTATCAAGGGATTCATACATCCCAGCTCCTTGTTGTGAAGATTGTGCCCCCACCATCTCTATATCTTCTCTATGATAACTTGTACGAATGTTTTGCAAAATAGAAACACTTTTGTTGAAGCAAGTTTACTAGACGCTGAAACAATTGCAAGGAATAGGATATTTTTTCATAGATGTAGGAATGCTTGAGAATTTGTAAACTTTAACTCTTGCTAAGGGGTATTTATTACCTATCAAGTCTCAAATGGCATTAAAATTAGATAACTGTTAGTAGATCCTAATCAATCTTTATGGAACAGTGAGATAGACATGTTATGCAAGCGGTAGCGCAAGGTACCTTGGGGATTTCTAAAGATTCAGGAGACATTCAATGTATTGGAGAATTTTTTGAAAAGTTTGAAAATTCTGAGCTGTCGACTTCATGTTCAAAGAACACTTATTTAAAAGAAAACTAGGAAAATAGAAAATGAGAAAACAAAGCAGGAAAACAAAACAATACGAAAAGGGGAAACTACCTAACTACATTAATGAAACATCTTTATCTCCCTCCTGGATAAAAATAAGAATTCCTAAAGAAGAATTCCTAAAGTTTCTTTCACAACAAGCCAACTTATGTTGCCATACAAGTGATTGAATTTGATATAGCTCTAATGACTTGCTTTCTTTGTATGCCATGGTGTCTAACCTGCGTTTGGGTGAGTCTGAATCAAACCTGCCTCTGATAGAAACCTCTCAACATATATCATTGATTGTATTAACTTTTGCTTGAAACTCTGGTTCTATTGCATGACCATCTTCTTTCATGACTTCAAAATTACCAATATCTTCAAAGGAAAATTTTGAAATTTTGAAAGAATTTTTTACATGCAATTGAAGCTCAATACTGTTCTGTTTCTTTGCAACCAGCTCACAGCTTCCCTAAAAAGTAGTATACCCTGATCCAATGATTTCAAACAAATCACTTAAATCATGATTAATGAAATTTTCATGATCTTCCTCATCATTTTGCAAATTAAGAAGAAAATCAGAGATTATCTCTTCTTCATCAGAGGTTAAGGTATATGATTGTGATTTCTCACTAGGAATCTAGAATTCATAAGAGGTATCTTTTGACTTTTCCTCCTCTAGAACATTTGGTATTCTATGATATTCATCCAGTATGATGTAAGTGCCCGGACCAATAGAGTCATAATTTCCATATGGGTCACTTTGAATTATAGATAATAAATGATCATTTTCTTCTTCATGATTATATTCATTCCATTTACCTAGCTCTTCGACAAAAACCCTTTCTTCTTTATTCATCATGGCATGGCCTACCTCTAACTTTGCAGTGGGCTCATTAGTGATATGATCTTTATATAATCGTTTAGACAATATCTTCATCTTTGAACCATATTTAGTTCTTAAGATGAGATGAGACCAATCAAGGGACATATATCCCCCTATTTTGGCTGTAAAGTCTCTTGATAAACATAAGCCAAAAACATGAGGTCTATCTATCACTACTATATCATGATTCACAATTATATTGGGACAAGCATATAATTGTAATTGGATTTGTTTAATTCTCCCTATGTTTTGTATTACTTTTCCATCTAGTTGTATGACTCCTTTAGTGAATGGTTCATACTTAATTCCTAAAGCATCAGCTATCTGCTTCGGCATTACTGTAGTACTAGCCCCTAAATCAATCATTACATTATGCAGTAGTTTCTTGCCAACTATCAAAGTTAAATAAAAGGGATCTAGTTTGGATTTGCTTACCTCTAATATATTATTTACTAGGGCTATTGTCTACATATGGACTATATCTTTAGGATTTTCTTTTCCAATAGGTCCTTCTTTAGTAACAATACCTTTGGGCACTGCTTGGCCTTGTAGAGCTTCTTGTAATAGTGTCTTCTATTCAAGAATAGCCAATATATCCCATATTGATACTTGTACTGGAGTCTTCTTCAATTGATCCACCACATTTATTGGTCCCAAAGTCTGAGTTCTTTGAAGATAAGGATACCTTGTTTTTTCTTGAATTTGGACAGAAGTCCCTTGATTTTACACTGGCTGAGGCACTTCTTGTCTGGCATTAGTGTTTCTTTGTCCTTGAAATGGAGGATTATCTATGACTTGACTATTTATAATCTCAGGCTATTCCACCATCCTTCTCTTTGATTTGGTGTAATAATCAGATTGCACCACTAGTTTTTTGGAGGTAGATGCTTCATTCAAGAAAATTGATTCTTCATCTTCAACCCATGAGAACAAAGCATGTTCTAGGGCTATTTCTTCCTCTTGTTGTAAGGACATTCCTTGCATCTGAGCCACTAGGACTAAATTCTACATACCAGGAGACTGGTAGGCTTGATTGTCACTAAAACTTGCAAATTGACCATCCATTATTGTTTGCTTTGCCACCTTTTGTTGTAGATTACCCCTGGGATAATCTCTAGGTGTATGAGCATCATTACAAGGGAAACACTAGGCATTAGTATTATCCACATAATTATTTTGCCTTGGAACCATCTCCCTATTTGAATTGGGAGGAATAGTTTGTGAGGGTGTGGGAACTGCAAATAATTGATTTGCTAGCTGATGGTTAGTTTGTCTTAGAGGACCCTGATATTGGTTTGCTGAGATGAAAATCTATTTCCTTGATAGCCTTGATGTGGAGGCTTAGAGAAAGTATTATGTTGTCCTTTTATATTGACCAACTCATTGGAAAACATCCTTAGGATATTCTTGATATCATCCAGCTCAGATGACTGAGTGGGGACAATTTCTTTAGCAAATGGTTGAGGGTAAGTGTACATAGACATAGGTGGGCTTATAGATTTAGGGACTTCTTGAGATAATGGCAAGGAAATTTCTAGGAACATGGGCATGGGAGGCCTTGGAGGTAATTTTCCTACATCTATCAAATTGTTCTCATCTCTGACCACATATTCATAATCCTCTGGCAAAGTGTGTCCTTCAAGTGACTGAATAGTAATAGATATATCTAAATTCAAAGCTTTAAGATAAAACACTATGGCCATACTTGGTAATGGTCTAGCTGCAATAGGGATTCTATCCCAAGTCTTTTGAAATCTAGAATTGAAGTCAGTCATGGCTTTTTGTGATCCCTTTTGAATGGTAATTAACTATTGTAACAAAGAATACTTATCACCATTCTCTACAAATATTTCAAAGAAAAGATCTCTGAGCTCTTCCCATGTAGATATTGAATTGGGAGTCAAGGATCAGTACCATTCCAAAGCCTTCCCTATAAAAGAAGCTACTAATAACCTTATAGCCACATTTTTACTATGTGACGATGTGTATAACAAATACATCTGATACATCTTTAAGATGTTCTTCAGGTGTTTTAGAATTTTGAATTTGGGCAGAGCTTTCAAGGCATTTACTGGGATAGGATCCCAAGTCACTAGTGGCACTGGGAGGATTAGAGGACTACAAGTGTTCCAACTTGCATAATTCCTTGGGGGAACAAGAGCTCCCATATTTATTCTCAGTATTGGTATAAACTGATTGACTCTCCTTCTTGGACTAGTTACCAAAGGTGGTATAAGAATACCTAGATTTATAGCAAATTGAGATCTGGTTATTGGTCCACAGCTCTAACTCCTTATAGCTCTCTGGTTCATACAGTCTTGAAAGAAAATTCAAGACTGGTCCCACCAGGCGTGTTAAAAACTGTTGATGTTTAAAATTGCACTTTGTTTCAAACACCAACAATGGGAAGTTTCAAGATGTGGGACATGTGACTTGAAACAACCTCTAGATTTTTATGAAGCTTGTCTCTTCTTTACATCAAGTGTTGGGGGGAAAAGGGATAGGAATTTAAATAGAAACACAAATGCAAAGAAAGAAAATCTAACTATGGCAATGCGCCTAAATGCAATTTTGATCCTTAGTCCTAAGCATAGTGAAACTATATGTAATATTCAATTACATTAAAGAGCAGATGAGGCATGATTAATGTAAAAGATAGAAACAATAGAAACAGAGGCTCACAACTTAGACTACTTTCGTAATGATATAGGAAACATCAACAAAGGCACAAAATTATGTCTTCTGATTAATTCTCCAGCCACATAAAGGGCATAGAAACATGCACAGTTATATAAACTTTAAAACTTAAGAAAAATAGAATAAAGGCAAATGATATTCCTAATCATAGCTCTAGAAAGTCTAAAAATTTTGACAATAATTTTCTCAAAATAATCTCTCTCAGTATCTGATGATGATTTGGTGATCCTTGCACTCCTCTTTATAGCCTCAGATTCCCTCCAGATTGTCTACATGTTCCCAAACTTACGGCCCAAATTGAACTCTAACTGATCTGGAAGTGTCTATCAGAAGATAGTTCTTAGATTCTAAAATGTTTTGTTTCCCTATAGTTCACTTGCTGAAACATATACACAGGATGTTTTATTTTATTAAACAGAAGAGGACACTTAGTCGATTCCCTAAAAATATTCTTATTTCTTAGGAGACACCAGAGAATGAAACTTGGCATGTTCCACAACACTTACCAAAGACACACATCACTTTCTACTTTACTTTGACTTTTACTATATCTTTGCTCAGAAACATTCTAACTTTGACACCTGTCACAATCCACTTATTTGACACTTAGTAACTTAATAGAAATAAGACTCACTGCATCTCTTACCTAAGAAACTTTGAAAAGAGGAATAGGAATAGGTGGCAATCTTTGCTTGCTTCAACAAGGACACGTGGCAATCTCTGTTGCTCTTTAGCTATACTATGGAAATGTTTGGGACACATGTTAGGCTCTTACAGATGGTGACACTTGGTAGCTTCCATAGATTTTTAGAAATAAAACTTGGGACCCACCATAGTCTTTATTCAGTAATGAAAAATGAATATCTTTTAGATGGTAAAATGTGGTAGCTTCCACTGCTTTTGGGAAGATACGTGGCATCTTCTGCTACTTTTGGGAAGATACGTGGCATCTTCCACTACTTCTGGGAATGGAGTAGAAAGGGGCTCAGTAGATGACACTTGGAAGCCTCCGCTTGAATGGTTTGGTTGCACCTTACTACCTTCTAAATGGGCACTTGACCCTTTGGTTTTTTGGGATGCTCCTTTGAACTGCCCGATTGTACTAAGTCATTGAACTGACTGATTGAACTAAAAATGGTTCAATGGTTCAACACTACATGCCATTTATACATGAACTAATGCATTGAACCAAGGATATTGAACCAAGGCTTGAACCAAAAATTGAATCAAGACATTGAACCAAACATATTTCAAATGTTGACACGTGGTGACTTCCACTCTCTTTAGCTGGGATACGTGGCAGCTTATGTCACTCTTAGGAAAGCAACACTGAGACCTTCCGCTCTTGACATTTGGTGCTTTCCACCTGATCTCGATACTTAGCCTTTTGAAACCATCCACTGCAAAGACATAAAATGCAGGTGCCAATATGTAACCACAGACACTGACACTTGGCATGTTTTGTTGAGTCACTGTGAGATACATGGCACATTTTGATCAACTCATAGAACATATAAAAGGTGCCTTAGATGATGACACTTGGTGGTCTCCACTGAGAAGGATGCCTCAGATGATAACACTTGTTAGCTTCTGCTTTACTCCAACACTTAGACAAAAGTGAAACATAAAGGAAAATAGAGTCCATGCTCTGTTTCAATACTCCACTATCTCGGACCACAGTATGTGAAGGAAAAATTTTGTGGCACGTGACTGAAAAAGAGAATGAAACTTAGAGTAAATTTTTACTCTACATTATTCATAAGGAAACATATTTACCAAAGCAAAGTATCAAGGGGTGACATGCTTGAATCAACACATCTGTACTCATTCCTTCCTCTCTTTACTTACCAAGCATTTAAATTATTCAATTACATATTACATGAACTTATTTATACTATAACATGCTCTTAGTTACAAGTCATACATCAACATAAAATTCACTAAGGCTCAATAAAAGGCAAGGAGAGTTGTACACACCCATGTACACATTTCTTTCCTTTAACATAGTAATTCCAACCATATGCATTAATAGATTAAATGGTTTGGAGGGGAGTTAGGGGTTGAGTGTTATGGGAAAAGTACATAATAAAATATTATTATATATCATCTTATTCTTTTCCACTTTTAAAATACCAATCTAGGTTCTACCCTTCAGTTATAGACCTTTATGTTGTTGAGAGTCTCACATTAGTCATTTCATTATACCTAAGCAATTATCCTATGTACTGATCATATCATTTTGATGACCTAGATCACCTTTACACTAAAAAAATATTAAAATATGATTTACATCCTTCACTATTATTTACAAACCTTAAACAATTTTATATCCTATTAGACACTATTATTCACATAGAGAGACTATCATTGATTTTGGTGTCCAAATTCATTATCTAATAGTTTTATCTTAGTATTAATCCAAATTGAAAATATTTTTAAATGTTGTAGAAAAGTATCTTGTTTAGATTTTATTCTTAGTCATGCACTTAGTAGTCAAGCCAAGTCAATTCTCTACTTGGTATAGTTAGGCATGGGCATAGTAGGGTCTATGGTTCATAACATTTAACACACTATTACACTAACATTAAATTCACATAAGATGCAAGCCTTATGTGCTCAATTGAAGTGCAAAAATTAAGGAATTATGATTGTGCTATTCTATTTGATACATGGCACAACCTTGGTATCAATAGGAATTAGTCATTGGTAAGATGGGAATACGCAGCCTATCAGTACCAACCTATTCTAGAAAAGCATAATAGGCATGAGCCTATACAAGGGCACAAGTCTTAATGAGTTAAGGATCATTCATGAACATATTCAAGTCAAGGGGATGGATTATGTTCAAGTGCTCATTATTCAAGTTATATCTCTAAGAGTGGGTCTTAGGACCTCAACGCATGCTAGTTTCAACACTTAGTCTATTTCATAGGTATGCCAAAGTCTCTATATGGCACAATGACACCATTAGCGACATGGGAAGGCCTTTATACCACAATACATTTAAAGAATGGAAACTATATTATTGTTCCTAATTAACTAAAGTCACAAACATAAAATAATGCTAACTATATAGAAACAATCAATACTCCATTACTTTAATAACATTCTTCATTAATTCATAGTTTCAACATACAAAGTTTAGGACATGAAAATAGAACATGTGCTTGTCTTTGAAACTACTCATGCCCAGTGGCTCATCAACAAGCTTGGGCCATAAATTCAAGATTCTAAAACTAGTTTATACTAGTTACAAAACACTAATGGTGGCTCTTAATTTCAACAAATTCAAGCTCATTTATAAAGGTATAAGAGCATCTTATTTCCAAGTTAGATTGGTGCATGTCAAATATTGATTTGTCACTAGGGGTTATTATGCCATCAAATCCACTACTCTGACACCAACACTCTTTGACCACCACATGTAAGTAATCAATCATATTCACCTTTGAATCTAGGTACTAAGCAACTAACTATCAGCTAGCATAAGATCATCAAAGATTCTTCTAGCTGGTGTTAATGGTTTCAAAGGGGTAATCATATCACATGACTGCCACGTATCCAGATGTGTTGAGTTGGTGTGGTCCACTAGGTAAGTTATAAAAAAGGGGACCAACATTACCCCATACAAAATTACTAATCCAACCCAATTTATTCTTTCAAAAAATTTGGTGCACAAAATATGGGTGCATCGTACTCTAGTTCTACCTTGAAGTTTTTGAAGCCCTAGGGAGAGATCTTGATCTCTTCAATGATGCCTTCTATTTTAGTTGATGTAGCCTTAAGGGTGAGTACATCCATGCTTTCTAGTTCTTTTTTGAAGGCTTCAAGCCTTTACTTTACTCACCTTACCCCACCATCTAGAATATCACCTTGCTCACTTAATTTTATTTGAAAGGTGCAAAAGAGGGTTTCTAGTTCTTGTTCTTGGGGCTTTAGCTTGGCACTTAAGTCATTGACCTATGTCATCATTTGCACATTATCAATCTAGATCATTATGAAAGAGTGTTTAACTAATGCATATTTTTCCTCCACCTTTTTATGGCATGCATCGATGACTGTTGTTTATGTGTAAAATTTGCAAAAGATTGCATCTACTTCTTCCACATCCTATTTTAGTTTGGTGAAGAGGTCCTTTGCCACATCAAGCTTTATGTTTAGCTCTCTTCTTATGGCCACATAGGATTCTTCTCGCTCTTTTAGTGTTAGCTTCATCCAAGGAATCATCTATTCTAATAGCATATAAACTTTGGCGACCTCTTTCATCTCTAAGGTATCCACACCATCTAAAAGGGATGGCTCTACCTTTTCTATGCACTAGACCATCTACTAGAGTTTGAGATTCATTGACTTTAATTCCTCCTCTACTTTGAGTGTAATGAATTTCTACCTAGTGACACAAATGCCCTTTATAATTTTCTTGTATGCCACTTCAGAGGTTATTTTGAGGAGGGCATTAGCTGACCTCATGGGGTTCATATCATAAGATTCAATAGCTTGTATTCATGCCCCTCCTTTGGATTTTTGGCAGTTAGGATTGATTAATTTTGAACCTAAAACTAAGGCTCATCCATGTAATAATCAATATGCTAAGAGATTTGATGACATTTTAGCATTTTGAATGTTTTGGGGTGCATGTACTCTATCATGTAAATGTCATCTTCTTTGGTGAATCCCTAATGAGCTTTTTTCCCATATATTGGCTCATACTCCTCTTCTTATTCTAGTTCCTTCTCTTCTCCACTAGAACTGGTGATCCATCTAGTGACTTCTTCCCCTTCCTCTTCTTCTCTCTCTATAAGGTGTTTTTCATCATAAATCAACCCTTGATGTATTTATTCTCTTTCTTTGGTGCTAGTCTCATTGTCTTATTCTTCTTATAGCAGGGTTTATTTCATAGGATCTTCCCCCTTGTTAGTTTCATCCTCTTGTCATGGATATTTGGTGTGAAATTCCTTGGTGTTAGCCTTTCTCTCTTCTTACCCCAATGGGGTCTCTACTTCCTTCTTTGTTTACTTTTCTAAGGTGCTAATACCACCTTCTTTATCTTCAAACACCCCTTCTAGTGTAGGGTGCACCTATTCTACATCTTATTCTACCATTATGGTGGAGGTTCTAGGTGCCTTTTCTAGTACTTTTTCCACTCTAAGTTCCACACTAGTGATAACCTTATTCTTCTCTCTTTCCCTCACCATCCTAGACCTTTCTTCCTGGGCCACCTTTTCCTCTTTTTCCTTTCTCCTAGCCTTCTCCTCCTTGGCCTTTTTCTTTGCTTCCTCTTCCCTAGATTTTTACTTTTGACCTTCCTCTATGTGGTTTGTGACTTACAATTATTTTTTCTTGCCTCTATCTCCTTGGCCTTTGTTTGATTGATTTTATCTTGGGAC
Source organism: Torreya grandis (assembly GCA_037957365.1). NCBI lineage: Eukaryota > Viridiplantae > Streptophyta > Pinopsida > Cupressales > Taxaceae > Torreya > Torreya grandis. The sequence continues at coordinate 186,563 of JARHVA010008286.1, read as the reverse complement.
ATGCCCTTGGCCCTCATTACCTCTCACTTGTAGTGTAACTTTATCACTCCATCGATGTGCTCCTATTCTAGGCCCATGTCCTCCCATTTATGCTATAAATATTATTTAGTTGGCACATATAAATGTGTTGCCTCTTTGATCCCTTCTCTTATTTCTCCTCCCTTCCTTCTTTCTTCCTTCTTCCCCTTTATCTTATGCACCTTGTGCTCCTCTTCTTTCCTTCACACCTTGACTTTAACCATCTCAATGACCTCTTTTAACATCCTAACCTTTATCATTTCTTTTATTTTATCCTTTAGCTCCTATGCCCTATGTATCTAAAATTCATTAAGGTTAAGCTTTTTCCATCTTTGTATCTTCTTCTCCAACTCAATGTGAGGTGGTAGGGAGGGGATCCTTTCACTTGATGATGAGTCATCTTCCATGGGCCTAATATATACAACTCTCCCAACTATTTATTACTCCATCTCCTCTTCCTCCCCTTCCTCCTATATGTCAAAAATTACTATATTGGGCACTATATTATGCACCTTCCCCTTCTTCTTCTTTGTGTTGGGATAAGTCTTCAACACAAATTTCATGTGCTTCCTTGATGGGGTTGAAAGAGACGCTCCTTTTCTTGATGTGATTTTTAAGCTTCAAGAACTCTATTTCTTATAATGTCTCCACCCTCTTCCTCTAGGGATATTTATTTATTTTTGGTGGCATTAGGGTCCCTTCATCACTTATCTAGATAGGAGGGTCGAAGCTATATGATGTGCTTTCTTCTTGGGACACCTTCTTCCTTGTATTCATTCCATATCAAAGCTTATGGTTAAGCCATCTATGGTTTCCTTTAGAAGGGGATCAATTTTGATGTGATATAAATCATCTTCTTTGTCTTTGATGACCCTTATATTGGTGCTAACTAATTGTCACTATAATCTACACCTCTCCATATCTAGCTCCTTGACTAGAACATCTAGTTGCTACACATTGTGGATCCACCATAACATATCTCTGAATTACCTTGATAAGAAGGTGTAGGGGATATTTAGCCACCGTGCCATATTTCAATCAACCAACAACAAGCACACTATATAGTAGTGTTACATCAAAGCAAAGGTTGAAATTCCATAAAGGCTCTTAGGGAGCTCCAAAGGAATGTGGAACTCTAATCTGAAGGCTTTTATGTCTATCTCACACCATCATATCACACACATTTTATATTTAACATTGAAGGATGCATAGGCATGAATTTGATATATAGGTATGCCTTTGATACATAGTTATGTCTCTGATACATGATGCATAGGTATGTATTTGATACATCAGTCCATTGACCACCTAGGAATAGTTTGGAACTCACGAGGTGCACCCCCACCCTCATGTTGGGGTCCTCACACTTGGTGATGGGAAACATGAAACCCCCATTGAGATATTAAAGGAGATGAGGTAAACATGCTATCTCTTCATCATAATTTATCATTTCATGGATGCATTTATCAATATTTAGGAGCTTAATTATTCTCTTAATTAATTGCACTAAAATCTTCATGCACCTACTTGCAAAGTATATGTGGTCCTCATGGACATGCAAGAGTAGGAATTGTATAAGTTCTTCTAGTTTTCCAAAGTAGGGAAATGAATAGAGTTGAATTGCACAAAAATATATCAACTTGTCTCAAATTGAGACATCAAATGGGGCATCACCTAGTGCCAACTTGCACCTTGTATTAACCATCTAATCTTGCACCAAGTCTTGAAAGTGGCTTGACATCATGTGGTTATATTCCTTTGGCTAGTAGACTTGCATAAATGGATGCCAACTCTCCCCTAATATAAATTCTTAAAGAAATTACATTAACTAATATGACATATCCTTTAACACCTCAGTGTCAACTTTTATGACGATAACTACATTGACCAGTTATTCTTGGGTTTTGGCAGTTGTCATTTCTTCCATAATCTTAACCTACTTGGGTTGATGTTGCACATTTATGGATATTGATGCCTCACATTTATTCACCATCCTTAATCTACTCATGTTTAACCTTAATAGGCATGGGCTATTGAAGCCTCAAATGGTGGTTGGCAATTTTATAGATGCAAGATCTATGAATACATGCTCAACTCCTAAGATTTGTTGGAGATTAATGGTGGCCAAGGTGATAAATTATTGTTACAACTATATGTATTCTACATAAATCTCTCTCCACACCTCTTCAAATTGGCCTTACTTTGAATAAAATCCTCCTTAGTATGCCACCATTTTACTCTAGGTGCTTTAAGTGCTCAAATTCATGCTATGATAGGGTTGTTACCTTTGGCTATTTGGTTTATTTCTTAGGTTTACTCTAAGTCTTAAATTAGTTTAAACTTTGTGACCTAAGTAAGTTTTTCATTTATCATTTTATACCCTTCTCTATCATTTATCATCATTAATACAACCTTATGGTGTAAGCACCTCAATTTCTTAGAAAATGTGAAAAATAAATGAAATCCTCAAAAAATATTTATCATCCATCCATTGATTAAATATATTTGTGCCTTTATCACTACTTTGTTATATATTACCTAATGGTAATTTGCTGAAGTGACATTAAATTCAAGCTTTCACTTCTCTCTTAAATCTAGGTGGATGCTAACTATCTTAGATGATTTCCTCCTATGTTTGTTAACTTGGTGCAACCTTCACCTTCTTTATGGAAACTTGGGTACAGTGCCTTACATGTGCATGATTTAATCTCCTTGGTTCCACTTTATTTTAATAGCTTCACTTTTATTTCAAGCCTGATTATATATCTTGGTTGATTTCTTGCATGTCATCTTACCTTGGCCTATCATACCCCATACAAATCCCTTGCACTTGCCCTCCAACACTTTGTTTTCTCTCTTAGGTCTCTTATGCACTATTAGATTATGTATCTTCACTTTATTTCTTACACCAAACCTTTTTTTTATCATCTTTACCTTATTCTCTAGTTTTTGGCACATGATCATTTGATGCACTCCCTTCAAAATTCCATACAGTTAATAACTTAGGAATCTAACCCTAGGTGCTTTGAATGCAAATGGGCTCAACTAAGCCAAATGGTACTATGTGTATAAGTGCCATAGTATTTCATTTTTTGGCTTCCAATAGCCCTATAATTCTCACCATACACACATATATCTTGTGCATCTTTTTATTACATCTAGTGAGTCTCACATGCCGATGACTTATATGTCTAGCCTCATGTGCTTATACAGTGCAAGTGTTCGACTCTCCTAGTTGGAATTATACATGAGAGGCTAGGTGAATTTTATGTAGCTAGATTAGATTCACTTGCCCATAAACTAGGTGTCATGGCCTTATGTGCTCAAAAATCACAAGTGTCCAATTCACCCAGCTAGAATTATGCATGAAGTTCTAGTAGATAAATACTTGTGGTTACCATGCATTATTTATTACCTCTTTACACTATAAAATGAACACAAACATAATTAAATAGAGAAGTTATGCTTGTCTTAAACTATATTCTAGTTATCTCAACTCCAACTAACTATTGACCAAGAATTTGATGTCCTTATGGCACAAGCACCATCCTGCTTATGATATGGCTTCAATCGATTGCCATTGAAATGCCCTGGGATCATTTCACTGAATAATGTGTGAAAATTGCATGAGTATGTCTCCAATATGTGGTGGATGATTTAGGTGACCATCCACCTTATTTTTATTTTTCTTAGGTGCTTAAGGTACTTTGATTCATAAAACAACACCAATGCTCTTTCAGTCAATTCCTTATGCTTGACGTGCTTGTCATGCCAGATCTTCTAGTGTGACTTTTCAATTTGATGAATCCATATTTATTGGGCATAATTTTCATCCAAGTATTCCAACCTTGTACCTAAATATTATTTGTCATCCATTTAACCAATCCATGAAATTCATAAGGATGGCACCATGAACTCTATGCAGAGAATAGATTCAACTCCAAACACCAGTTGAAAGGGTATAGCTTTATTTAGGCACTTGTATGTTATGTATTACACCCATACCACCACTAAAATGTGATCATCCCAATCCTTGTAACCAAAGTTACATATCTTTATCAGGCACATTCCAAGGATCTTGTTGAAGGATTCTATGATGTTGTTCACTTATAGATGATATGGGGTAGTCTTGAGCTACAACACCATGTATTAAGTTAAGAAGATGCATATCATCTCATTGATGAAATGAGTGCCCATATCATTGGTTAGGATTAATGAGCACCAATATCAACTTATTATGTTCTCTCAAATGAAGTACATAATTGTTTTAGCTATATAGCCTTTTGTTAGTTTGACTTTGGCCCACATAGGGAAATAGTCAAGTTTTGACAAGATATACCATGTAATTATGCACCATGATATGAGAGTTATTATTCCAATTAAATAAATGGAATAATTCTTAAATGTTTCCTAGGAAAGAATTGGATGAGAGGTATCTCATCTTAATGTTTGGGCTTCTTAATACACTAGCATATATTGCATGCCTTGGCATACTCCTTTACATCATAGAATATGTTTTGCCACCACAAAAGTAACTATAGTATATTACACACCATTGCATCTTGAATGAAATGGCCTCCTATGATTACCTCATGTGTTTATTTTATGATATATTCCATTTCATGTTCCAAAACACATCATTATAGGACTTCATCTCTATGTAGTTTATATGGAATCCCCTCAATGAAATGGAAGTGGAGGCATGCACCACAAGTTGTTTCTTATCCTTATTTAGCATGGCCTAGGGCATGAACCCAAACATTAGGAAAGTTTTAATCTCCACCAAGTCTTTAGGAATGTGCTATAATGTATATCATTTTGCATCTACCATGTCATCCTTAATTGGCAGCACCACATTACCAAAATTTATGCAAGACAAATGGTCTAGCTCTAGGTTATACTTTCTAGGTTTAAAAATAATGGAAAACTATAATTAGTAGAATAGGAATATCCATCTACATATAAATTTGTGTAAAATATGATTTTTCATGAGCTTATTGAGTGCATTGTGATTAATGAAAAATATGAATGGAGTCACCAATATATTTTTCCTAAACTTTTGTAAGGCATACACCATTTCTAGTGCCTTGCACTTAGTGGTGGTGTACTTCTATTACACTTGTGTTAATTTTATGATTGTGAATGAGATGGGGTGGTCCATCTTTACCTCACCAAGTTATGCCAATATGGTACCAATTATGGAGCTAGAAACATCAACATAGATGTGGAAATGAGTAGTCCAATCTGGAAACTATATAATCAATATAGTAGTCAACTTTAACTTCAATGTTTCAAAAGTATTCTACTGTGCCCTACCCCATAGAACAAGCTATATTTGTGAAATATATCCCTTAGAAGTGCCACTATATTCACATAGATCTGTATAAACTTCTTATAGTAACCATAATGGCTTAGAAAGGCATGAACATCTTTCCATGTCAAAGGAGTCTGGATTTAAATTATGATGGCTATCTCATATGGTCAACAAGAAAACCATCTTTATAGATGATTTTACAAAGTAATGTCTCAAAGGGGGTTGTAAAAATGCACTTCTTTAGGTTTAATTATATCTAGAGTGACATGTACAATTTGTGCCATCTTTGCTTTAGACTAGAAATTGCCTATAGTGCAAATATTTCGATCACCTTATATGTTGATGTCTTCTTTAGTGGCATTTCATTGCATATGATAGGGTTAATTTTTCTCCTGATGAGAGTTTTATAATTACCTTGTCCCCTTAGTTGTGTCAATTTGAAGATGAGTTGGGCCTTTTTCATCTGAGGCACTATTATCTACAAGGCACATGAGTTTTTGTCTCCCTATTAGAGCCTTCCAATTGCATTCCTTCCAAGTCTCATCCTCCTCCTCATTGGAGTCACTATTTATTGGCTAATCTTCAAATAACATTGGGAGTGATAAGATGGTAGTACCCTAAAAAACTACCCTACAAATGACTTACAATGGCTCCAATAGTTGTAAGCTCTATGAAGAGAAAGAGGAGGTGTGCAAAAACCTCTCTTTGAGTACTTCCTAGTTTACTATCTCATAGTGCATTTCATTTACAATGTACCACACTCATGCCCATTTTTTCAAAGTCTTGTAGAAGGAATCTACCCATAGGCTTCTAGGCACATTCTCACTGTAGATAATCCAAGTTTCTTCACACAAGAACACCTGCATGATTAGGTTATAATTGCCTAAGTGAATAGGTATGTCCAAGTCTTCATTACTCTTTCTAAACCTTGTGTATATTGTTACCTTCAAATATTGCCATGTTGATATGCTAGGTATTTACACTACCCACTAATGAGTAGTTGTAATCTTTAGGGTTGCACTAGTGCACTTATTTTATCTACTTCCTTTAGAATGCATGCTTTGATTTTATGGACATAGGTTTCTATAGGATAGCTCCTTCCATATTTTGGGAGTGATACAAGCTTCCATTTACTTAGTTAGAACATCCTTTTCATTGTCTTTTTGGCATGAGGAACCCATCTCTTCTATATGTACTCCACCTTAATCAATCCTATTCTAGTTGTTCTTGGCTCAGTTTTCCAAACTAAGTGGTACCTTTTTATAGTCACTTTATAAGCCTCTTCAACCCATTGGTCATAGGCTCTATCAGTTGTATTGGAAGTTGATTGTCTATCCTCCTACTTGAGTACTCCTTAATCACTTTGGTTAAGCTTCTCAATGCCTTGAGTGATGATGTTATAAATGTGGTATATTTAATCTTTAAGATCATAACTCTCCACATATGAATTCCCTTGATTAAGTGATAGGTGGATCATTACCCTCTCTCTTCCATTCTTAAAAGTCAAGTAGTGCTTCTTAAAGTGCATATCTATATTATTGGAATAGCACCATGGCTTACCAAAGAGCACATGATAGTTATCTTACTCTTCCATTTCAATTACCTCAAAGTCAGCTCAAAATTTGGCACCCATGATATCCATAATGGTTCCCTTCAAGATCTTGATAGTTTTTCTTTAGTTTTATTGTCCATAAATAACATACATGAGGAGGGATTTTGGGGTGGTCATCCCATCTTCTCTTAGGTGGTTTTGGTCAAAATGTTAGCCTCAGTGCCTGTGTCCATGAGGACCTAAAAAATAGACCATCCATTGATTGTGGCATTTATTAATAGTTCTTGGTCAAATTCTATGTTCTTAGTATGCCTTACTTTATGCACCCACTCCATATGTAGTGCAACAACTTCAGTCATCTGAAGCACAACCTCTTCTTTTGGTCACTCCCCTACATTCTATAAAAGTAAGTTTTTTATTAGGGGAAACATTTTCTCAATTTGAAATATGAATAATTCTTGATCAACTCTTCAACATTAGCCTCTTGGTTATCTTGATTCCTACATGAGGCACTTGCATGTGCTTCTAGAACCCTAGGTAGTTGGATCTCTCCCTACAAATTGTGTATTATGTTCATGGATTATTTATAGACATCCTTTTATCACACTAAGTCAAGGTAGGTCATGGCTCTTGGCTCAGGTCATGCTATGTGCTTAGTGTGGCTTAGCTCAGCATACTCCAAACATAGTTCTTTTATTAGTGCAATAGGTGACTCAGTGGTAAACCTACTACGAGTTGTGGTATGAACCTTAGGTGGATCTTTATGAATTTGATATAGCTTGGGAGCCCATTTTTATTATTTTTGACTATGCCTAACCATGGTGGTAACCTTATCAACATTAGGTTGACCTTGAGTCAATGTTTTATACAAGTTTAGGCAATCCTTGACCACATGTGGTCTGTGACAATACCATCACATTGGGTGTGTGTGTTAGTCATGATAACAATGATTGGTCCACCTACACTTGTAACATGATCATAGTAAGAATATTCCTCCATTATATCTTAAACCTCATCCATTCTTACCTCATTAATTCCCTTCACTAGTATTTTGCTAGCCATATTCTTCATTTCCTTGTCTTGCCTACCTAATAGCTGTGGTCACTACCTACCTCATGCTTCTTTATTATTTTGGAACATCTCATCAATGACTTAGTAATACACTATTGAATGAGTATAGGAATCACACATCTTGTAATAGATGGTAGTGTTTACCTTACTAGCATGTTACAATAAGGGACAATTTTAAGAGTCATGCAGTCCATGAAAAACTTCATAGATAAGAAGTAAAGTGTGGACATTTCTAAGCAAAAAATTATTTTTGTTATTCCCCTCCATCTCATAGTCAATACACCACAATCCACTATGAGTTTCATATACTAAACCAATAGTCATCTTCTACAACTAGGAGGACATTAACATGATTTGTACCTCCATAAATGGGTTGATCTTGGCGTTAGCACTTCTTATTTCCTTATCCTAGAACATGAATTCAAGTGCTTTATAGAGGTTTATGCATGTCTTCATAGATAACACCCTTTTTAAAGGTACTAGTAGCCCCCAACAAACCATTGCACATGTTGAAAAATAAGGTCTTAAACTAATGTCATATAGGCATATGCTCTTGAATATCCCTTGGTTGATTTACTTGAGCATCACGGTTTTATCTTACTCAAACTAAGGAATATAAAATTCCTTCAATAAGGCCTCCTTTAGTATATCGTAATGAACCATATCCTAGTTTGGATCAAATTTTTGATACCAAGTATGGGCATGATCTAGCAAGGTGGTCATGAACTGAGTTTCCTTTCACTTTCATTGGGTAATAACCTAAGTGCACCATTTAATTTCACACTTAAGAACATACTGTATGACATTATCTATATCATGATACTGAGGAAAGTGCATCACCATTTCATAATAAATATACTAAGGGGGTTGTGCTAGAGTTAGAGACATTTTCCCCACCAAAATATATGTTGGAGGTAGTCCTCCAATACCTTCAAGTCTAGGGCTGAGCGCTAAACTTGTTGGTTAATTACATCATCAAGCTCAATGGTGTGGTGATACTCACTTGTGGCACCTAGTTACTTCTCATGGTATATTACCCTATCGATGTAGTTGACATCTTTTGAATGGGAATGCTTGTTCTTATGTTTAATATTCATAGGTTGGTGACCACTAGTCTCATGGTATTCTAGTTCAATTCCTCATAAGGTATCACTTCTTTGATTACAAAGTCCTAGTTCAAATATTGAAGTCTATCAAATTCAATGTTCATAACAAGGTCAATTATCATTCTTCTATATTTTGGTAATATAGTGCATGATCTTATGCTTTAAGTTCAAAGAGGGTAGGTTATTATAGCACATCCTCATTTCCCATATCTTGTAGGGACCCAATTCATCCTTCACCTAATTTTTTAGCACAATATTTTACTTATTCCTCTCTCTCTTTACATTGATACATTTCAAAGGATCCTTCTCCATACCCTTCCCACTCATTATGGGTCCTCTCAACACTTACAAGTTATATATCTTATATCATCCTATGTCTTTGCCTATTATAGATTAGCCTCCAGAGCTCTTAGGTGTCAGATTACTCATCATTATCCATTGTGCCTCACCTGCACTTCCCCTTCTTACTTTGTATGCTTCCTCATATGTGTAAGGATTTTAGCCTTAAATTATTATATTTTCTATACCATAATCCACAAAAAAATTCTTCAAATTAGTACCGAGTCCTCTTATAAAAATACCCCTTAGTTCATGAAGAGACTCATACTTCTTCAAGGAAAGAAAAGGTCGACACTAAAAATTCTAACATGTATCTACTCACACACTACTCTAACACTTGTCTAAAATACTTGTCCAAACTTCATCTAGGCTCTCAAGCCTCTCTATGCACTCCTTTTTCTACTCGAGGTGATAGCCATAGCTTCTCCTTCTATAGGTAATATAGGTAACCAACCATAGGTACACATGCTTGGGTAGATCACAAAAGAACACATCAAACAGAATATCATATAGGTTGGCTTGCACTCATTTTCTCAACTCCTATCCTTTTCATGAAGGATGCTTCTACAAAAAAAAAAACTTCCACTTGTTCTAGATAACACTTGATGTTCTAAAGTGATAGTTAGGGCATCACTCTATTGCACCATTTTAGCAACAAAACTCAACATGGGTCCCAATAATGGATCAAAAATGTTGTATAAAAGTATCTTGTTTATCTTTTGTGCTTAGTCATATTCTTAGTAGTCAGGCCATGTTAATTACCTGCTTGGTATAGCTAGGCATGATCATAGTAAGGTATGTGGTAAACAACATTTAACACATTATTGTGTTGGTATAAATTTCACATAAGATACAAGATTTATGTACTCATCTAAAGCATAATAGGGAAGGAACTAGACCCACATTGGGCTAGTTTAAACATGACCCAACCTTGGTATCAATGAGACATAGTCATTAGAAAGATGGGCTTAGGTGGCCTATCTGTGCTAGGCTATTCTAAGAAATCTCAATAGGTGTGAGCTTGTTCAAGGGAAAAAGTCCTAATACATTAAGGGTCATTCTGGTGCTTAGTCAAGTCATTGGGATGGCTTATGTTCAAGTTATCATTATTTAAGTGAGCGCTTTAGGCATGAATCTTAGGACCTTGGTATATGTTGGTTTCTACACTTAGTCTATTTCATAGGTATGCCAAAGTCTCTATATGGCACAATGATGAAATTAATGACCTAAGAAGGACCTTTAAACTACAATACATTTAAATCATGTAAATTATGTTATTATTATTATAAAATTAAATTCATAAACATACAACACTAACTATATTGAAATAATCAACACTCCATTGCTTTAGTAACATTTTTTATTGATTAATAGTTTTAACATTAAAAGTTTAGAAAATGAAAATAAAGAATGCACTCATATTTGAAACTAATCATTCCTAGTGGATCACAAGTGATCTATGGTCATACATTCAAGATTATCAACCTAGTTTATACTAGTTACAAAACACTAATGACAACTCTAAATTTTAGCAGAGCTTTGTTATCACTAATTGTCTCTCTAGTCTTTATATTCAAGCCCATTTATAAATGTGGAGGAGAATATTTTTGCTAAGTTGTATGGGTTAAAATTAGATGTTAAGTTGTTTCTAGTGGTTGTTATTCCACCAAATCCACTACTCTGACATCCACACCCTCTAATCACCACATGTAATCACATAATGAGATTCTCTTTCAAACTTGGGAAATAAGGAACTACTTATCAGTTGGCACAAGATTGCATAATATTCTTCCAATTGGTGCCAATGGTTTTAAAAATGCAATCATTAACATGACTACCATGCACCAAGATGTGATGAGTTAGTGTGGTCCACTAGGTAAGTTACAAAAAGGGGGCCCAACATGGAACATCTGGGTTAACCAATTTGTCTTATCTAACCCTTCCATGAGATATTTTCAAAATATGTGGTATAAATACAACTCAAATACTAATTATTAATCATCTAGATAATACCAATCAAGCACATTTTTAAGTTCAATAAATCGATTTCATAATAGAGTTATATTTTCCTATTCTTTCCTATTTCTATAATAGTCATTAGAGTAGTCATATTACAATAATTAAGCATTCAAAGTATAACCCATGACCAACATTTACCAAGTTAAAATCTATTTATTTACATGTCATTACATATAATATGTTAGACCATTATGCACATAAAATTACACATTTAGGGGAGAAAAACTTATGTTTGAGGCCCTCCTTAGAGTATTGGTTATGTAGCCAATGTTCATTGACAAATGGATCCTTAAGGTCATCTTGAATTTGTGATCCCACTAGCCCCTTTTTGGCAAGGTGACATGACCTAGGTGAATAATTAGGGTTTTGAGCTATATATAATCACATAGAGCCTATGCAAATAATCAATACACATCAAAATAAATGAAACAAAAACCCATAACATGTCCATGTGGTATCTTTTACATACAATAAATATTTTGTATAAGATAAAAGCATCAAGATATGGATATAAGTATTAATTTTAGTGTCCACAGGTGAATAATAATACCAATATTTGACAGTTTGATCCTAAGCATCAGTCTACTTATTCCTAAAACTATACATCTCATATCCATCTACACATATGAAAATAAGCTAAGTAGTATTTCTTCTTTGTGTCATAATTATCATAATATCAATAGGCATTATACTTTCTATATTTTGTAATTTTCCACATTGAGTATATTGTGTTTTATAAATTAATTTAATTGGCCTAATTTATAATAGTTTTATTCATCCATTGGATTAGGATATTCAAACCCCTTAACCAATATGTATCCAAAAACCTACATAAAAAGGTTTATGAAATGGTACACATAAGTGATTTTGGGTGATGGTAGATAAATAATAACCTTTCCAATTGTCTAACACTAGATTATAACATTCACATTATGCAAAAATTAAATTCCCTCTTTATTCCATCATTTTCCATGAGTTTGTTAGTGGAATACATATTTAAAATGATAACCATTATTTTTGGTTGGGTGTTGTTTCTGATGGAAAGGAAAATATTTTGGATTCAATTTTTGAACCCAATTTATAGAATATAAGTTTAGTGGGTTTAGATGGAGGGGATTCATATTTTTTGTTAAAAAATAAATGTCAACCAAACTATTTCCTGAATTATAGGGTTGATAGATTCCCAATTATTCTCACCTTGGAGGATATTATGGTTTTCATGGTGGAGTATCTAGTTGGTTTTTGTATCTTGGATGAAGAGGAATATTAATTAACACATGAGATGAGGAACATCTCTTTGGTGGGAATATTTTTGGGTAAGATACATCATATAACATGAATGACTTGATGGATGTCCATCATTTAGAAATATATTACATACCATATACTAATCTTACTTTCAAAGGGATTGTATCTTATCAAATTTAGCTCTTAATAAGAACTTGATTTTGTCTGGACTTAACATAATTGATTTCATGATAGTGTAGGGTTGTGATTATGTCCATGGAAACCATTTTTTGACCCAATAGTGTATTTAATTTACAAAATACCTATCCACATTCACTTTTTCAATAGTTTAGTTGGTATTTAAAATTAAAATAATATCATTACACTTGTAGAAAAGGTTGAAGTATTTTTAAATATTGATCCAAAAGTAAAAGGATCTTGTTATTTTATTTATAGGGTTTTCATATATTTTAATGACACCAAACTTGTATTATAAAGAATTCATACCTATTTTAATCATGATATATGGATGCAATATGTGGATTTTTAAGGGATGCATTTTATATTCTTATGGTGTGACAAAAAATTTCATTATTTTTATGCTTTACCTTCTAACTTAAAGGTCAAGTTTCCATTTTTCATTGACATAGAATTGGATTATAATAGAAAATGATGGTGGCTTGGACACATATCCTCAATCTCAAGCCTTCCCCTTGAATCTCTAATTAGTTAACTTAATTATTCACGAAAATATCTAGACATTTTCATCTACTAAAATCTAAAATAAAGTCTCTTTATAGGGGTGGTGTTGATACACATAAGATTGAGACCCTGGGCGAGTTTGTCTCAGCAAGTAAATGCGAATCATTAGTATCCAAGTCTTTGGAGTAACAAAAAAATGAATAATTTTAGGATTTGATGAATGTTATTCTTGTAAGGATGATAATTATTAGTTAGTTTCTATCTATTTTACACTAATTTGGATTATACAATCCTAATTATGATAGAAACATGAATGTAGTTTAAAATATAAGATATGTAGTTAAGTATGAATTTGAATGTAAAAGATTGAGAATAATATGAAAAGTAGAATGTGATAAATATATAAAATGCTAAAGAGATCAAGATACTTAGCTTAAATTCTCTAGTGACTGATTATGTCTGAATTTTCAATGCTAAATGGGGTTGGAAGTAAGTCCTAGATTCAATCAATTTTAAAATTGCTTCTTTGTAGGCATAGGATCAGTAATGGTATACTAAGGAGAGATCATCAATGTTATTGAATATATATGACATTAAAATATTTAGTTTCCTCACATATTTGTGACTATACATTTAGTTATGTTTAATTTTAATACATCTATATGTGTAATATTGACATATGACTATGTGTGTAACTCTATAAATAAATATCCTTCTCCTTAAAATAATAGGTTCACTTATAAATCATAAAAAACTTTAAATATATTGGATGTGTAATTGGTTGACTAACCCCAACCACCCTTACTGATTATTGATTATTGGCTACATATACAATACTATAAATAGGTAAGTCAAGTCACACATAGTTCCTCCCCTTACTATGAATGTGAAATATTACTCCTTTGCTATATAATCCCATAAAGAATATTTCTTTAATGATTGAAAATATTCACTCTTGACTTATTTTAATGTAATGTAGACTTGGATATTTACTTTTATTAGAGACCAATTTAAGATTTGGGATGAATAGGTAATATTTTCTTAATGTGAAATAATGTATATATGCTTGACAAATAAGTCACTAGTATGTATTGAATGTGGGTTTGATTTGTATTATATGAATCAATTTGGGTAATTTATCATGTTAACAACACACTAGGAGGATGGGGTGGCCAATAGGATTGATTTTATTTTTAAAAATATTATTTTTGGGTGAAGTGCTATAAAATCACCATTAGTACATTTTTTTGTCAATATAATTATCTAAGCATAATATTATTATATAGTAGGCATGAAAGGAAATTTTATGATCTTAAGATGTCTTAGTAGGATATTTGGTTGGTTTGATATATATTTAAATCTTATTTTAAGCATCTAACATCAAAATGGGAGGGTCTAAATCATATAAAGCATGTAAATGTGATAAAGTTATGAATAAGGGACATATATGTGTGCACAAGTGATGTATGGTTAAGGTAGGTCAAAATTTACATTATCAAGTGTTTAATACTATAATTTATTATTTAAAAATTCCACCCATTTATTGTATTATTGAAACTAAATAAAAATAATATACTATAATTATAAATATAAACATAAGTATCTACAACAACTTTGTTCTTAGGATATTGATTGAAATGTCCATCCTTTCTATAAGAAAAACTTGTATTGAAAATGTAGTAGTCAATGCCCAAAATTGAAATATGAAATATGAAATATGAAATATGAAATATGAAATATGAAATATGAAATATGAAATATGAAATATGAAATATGAAATATGAAATATAATTGAAATTTTAAACTTAAGAACAAAGAAGGAATACTCTTATATGTGGTTGAAAGCATGTTTCCATATAACTTGTTGGATAATATGATTCCTTGTTGAAGCATTGGATATCTGTGTTTCATTGTTGAATCACATGGAGAGTTGTGGTGATTGTTCCCCACATATGTGTGAAAATTCAAGTGTTTTGGTTGGGAATAAAATTATCCGAACCCTCATGAATAGGGAGTAATGTTAATACTATTGAGCATTGTTAAAGCTCAACTATAATAACTCAAAAACTAATCATGATCTAATCTTAACCTCTAGATGGTAAGGTGGCAACCACATAGTATGTTTGATATGAATAATTCCATAGTTATTAAGCATCACTAAAAATTAATGTACATTACTTTAAATATTATGAATCTACTAATAAATATAGATCTATATATTAAAAGTTGCTCACAACTCAATTCCATTGATTTATGTTTGAAAATAAATAACAATTATAGTGTTCATTAAAAAAAATGTAAATGTGCATGAATAAATATCACACATAAATAAACATATGATAATTTTTAATTTTAATAGTGTATATGCACATTAACAAGCATCATGTGTCATTCTATATGTGCAAAATAATATATCATGTTATGCTTCGATATTTTAAAATATGCGAACCTATGTCTCAAATATATCTATATGTGAAAGAAGGTAATTTATGTCCCTATGAACCTTGTGCACTAACATGTGATATTGACTCATGTATATTTAAATCTATATTTTTTAGCTCATGTATAACTAATTTGAGTTCATATTCGTGGAATATACCCTAAAAATATATTACAATGTGTAAATATTTATCACATATATAAACCAATATGATATTTGAGCGATTTTTGTCATGTCCCCTTCTAGTTGACATATTTCGAGCGGATGATTAGCCTATTATGTGACCCTCGTAGGCTAATGAAATGGATAGAGGGTCTTGATAGAGATGGGTTGGAATTCGTTCGGGCTCTTTCGGACATGAATTAAGGGAGATATTAATATTTGATTGATTTAATCAAATATTAATTATTTGATCTCATTTTAATTAATTACTAATTAATTAATAATTATTAATTAATTATTAATTAATTATTAATTATTAATGATTTAGTCTAATTTGAGGATGCAAATTCTAAATTAAGACTTGGTCTAATTTTAAGACCCTAGTTCTAATTTAAGGAAGTCTAATTTAAGGGAGTCTAATTTTAGCAAGCACACCTTTGGAGGTGTATAAGAATCTCTCATGGGAGAGAGTTTGTATTCAAGCTTATTATTGATATTGATTCTTGTTAAGAAATTCTTCTGTGAAGACTGAGCCAAGGGTTCCAGGATTCCAATTGCATTGAAGAACGTCAACTCTTCATTGTGTGCGATTCAGAGGTTGTGAAAGATCAGCCGATCTATTGCCGAATTGAGAGATAACTTCACCCAGAAGTTATCATAGTATTACAGGTATTTGAGAGATAACTTCACTCAGAAGCTATCACAAGGGTTTACAGGTATTTTCTTTATTTTGGGTTTTTGATTCAAGAATTATCCAGATATAGATCTTTTGTGTCAGCCCATAATTCTACAGATCAGGATCAGGCATACAGGGTGTGTTATATCAGTGGCTGTACGAATTTTGTACAGCTCCGTGAAAATCCGTACGCATCTACAGGAAGTTCAGGTACCGACATTGGCGAACAGGGACTTACAGAGACCGACATCGGTTGACTCATCACCGACGTCGGCAAGGGGACCACTACAGGTCGACCGACGACGGCAGTATAACCGACGTCGGCGACTGTGTTTTTTACACAGCAGGTCGAGACGTGCCAGATTCAACCCAGTTTGCGGAATATTCAGGCTATAAGGCCGAACTTTTGATATTCTTTGTATACCTGACAGAGGGTCTCTAATTGTAAGCTTATGAGCAAATAAATAAGAAATTATACTGTGATTTATTCATCTATTTGAAGATATTTTGCAGAAATTCAGATAAGCAATTTGGAGCTTTGTTTTGATATTCGAAGGGATATTAAAGTGGTATTAGAGCTAAATCCTGCCATCCTGAGGGTTTAGAAATTTTATGCAGCCACAAGAGTTGCGACCACACGGGTATTACACACGCAGTAAAGCTTTGCTTGAAGGTACTCAAGTTCTAGAACAACCGCTGGAAGACATGGGTGATGATATTGGCAGGGCCCGTATTCCTCACCATCCGAGAGACCAAGATGATCCAGAGGTTTTACTTACTCTTAGAGAACTACGAGAAGGGCAAAGGCAGAATAACCAGGTATTACAGCAGTTGGCAGCAGCACTGCCAAGATTGGGTTCTCCGAGGAGACATTCCCCACACCGTGAAGATGTCAGGAGTGTTGCAGGATCACAGCGAGGCCATGGGACTGTTTCTCGTACAGTGAATAGGCCTACTAGGCCTATCTTTGTGAGACAGGAAGCAGAGGAGGTGATAGCAGGTGAGGAGCATGAGGAGACATTTACGGACACACTTAGGGCAGCGACTGAAGAGTGGGAGTCATTACCACATGTGGTCAGGGAGATGATTACTTTTGACCGATTCCTCACACAAAGGAAAGAACATTACCGAGGTCGACAGAATGGGAGACCAAGACCCCAGAACAATGATCTGAAGCAGGCTACTAGTAGGCTCTCACTAGCAACATTTGACGGTAGTGGTAAAGTGACAGCACAGGCTTGGGTTAGTAAGCTGGATACATTTCTCACATTGCGACCCATGGGTGAGGAAGATGCTATCAGATATGCGACACTACATCTTGAGGGAGTAGCTCACGATTGGTGGCACCACGGGATGGTGACACTCCATCATGATCGGATCACTTCTTATCAGGAGTTTGTGGACAGGCTGGTGGAGCGTTTTGACAGGAGGGATCCAGAGTCCTATTTCCGAGAGTTGGCACAGTTGCGCCAAAGTGGCAGTCTAGAGTCATACATTGGTGACTTCCAGAAGTTATCAGTCATGGTTCCTGACATTTCAGAGAGGCGACTAGTAGTACTCTTCGTAGAGGGATTGACAGAACCACTGAGAGGTTGGGTTAAAGGTTTTGATCCTCCTTCCTTACAGGAAGCTATGAAGAAGGCACGTAGTATGGAGATGGCAGCTCCATCTAGTAGATCTAACTCCAGAGGTACTTCTTCATCCAGGGACAGTAAGGGCTCCAACAGGAATAGAGAAAGACCAGGCTTCAACATAGATAAATCAGGGGTCAAGAATGATTCGAGGGCCAATCCAGCAGCACCACCTTTGGATAGAGAGGCTCTTAATGACCTGCGAAGGAAGAAGCTTTGTTTTTACTGTAAAGGTCCATATGATGCTAATCATGATTGTCCTTTGAGACCTAAGGGAAAAGCAAATCGGGTAATGTGGGCCTATTATGAGGATGAGGAATCAGAAGATTCCGAACATCACGATTGTTCCGAGGAGCCAGATGCTGAAGCTTCAGAGCCTTGGGTAGAGGCAGAGTCAGAGCTCCAGATTCAGGAAGCACGTCTATCTAGCATCCAGCACAAGGGATCATTCAGACTCCGGGGAGTTTTGGCAAGATAGAGGGTCATTACCCTTCTTGACACGGGCGCCACACATAATTTTATTGATACTAGATTTGTGGAGAAGCGTGGACTCACTACAGAAGAGTTTGAGGGCATTAGAGTTAAGGTAGCTGACGGTTACACCCTCAGATGTGAGCGGATGATCAGGGAGCTCCCATTACGCTTGAACAACTATGAGTTCAAGGCGGATTATTATGTGGTCAACATGGGAGATATAGACTTGGTTTTGGGCATGAAGTGGCTTCATTCCCTTGAAATAGTCACTCTTAATCTTAGGGATATGGAGATCCGTTTTGATGTAGATGGGAAGTCTCACATTCTCAAAGCAATACGGGACGGCAACATCAAGACTATTTCTTTACATCGGATGGAGAGGCTCATGCGACATGACATGGTAGAGTGGGCTGCCGAGTGCACAATAGCACCAATACAGGAGGGACAACAGAAGACCGAGTACCACCCAGACATCCAGCAGCTGAGAGTCAAGCATGACAAGGTCTTTGGTGACATTCCACCAGGGAGACCTCCAGACAGGGGCATTGAGCATATTATTGAGCTTGAGGAGGGGGCTAAGCCCATTATGATTACTCCTTATCGACATCCTAAGTGGTTGAAGGATGAGATCGAGAGAACAATTAAGGAGTTACTGGCTATGGGTCATATTCGGCCAAGCAAATCACCGTTTGCTTCTTCAGTTGTTCTAGTGAAGAAGAAGGATGGTACCCTACGAATGTGCATTGACTACAGAGCCCTGAATAAGAGGACCATTAAGAACAGGTATCCTATACCACGTATTGACGAGCTTATTGACGAGCTCCATGGTGCACATTACTTCACGAAGATAGACTTAAGATCAGGCTACCATCAGATCAGAGTTCGCGAGCAGGACGTGGAGAAGACAGCTTTCCGTTGCCATAGTGGACACTACGAGTTTATAGTGATGCCATTCAGGCTCACTAATGCGCCAGCAACATTTCAGTCCACCATGAATAGAGTCTTCCATTCACTGCTGAGGAGGTTTGTACTTGTTTTTTTTGATGACATTCTTATATACAGTAGGAATTGGCAAGAGCATTTGGCTCATCTGGAGACTGTACTCAGCATATTAGAGAGGGAATCCTTGTACGCCAAGGAGTCCAAATGTGATCTGGGGATGACCGAATTGTTATACTTGGGTCATATTATCAGTGCAGGGGGAGTACGGATGGATCCTGAGAAGATCCGCGCCAGCATAGATTGGCCTATTCCAGCAAACCTAACACAGCTAAGGGGATTTCTAGGTTTGTGTGGGTTTTACCGGAGGTTCGTGAATGGTTATTCACGGCATGCAGCTCCCATGACAGATTTGACTAAAAAGGGTGCCTTTTGTTGGACACCTGAAGCATAGGAGTGTTTCGAAAGGTTCAAGGAGTTGATGACTACGTGCCCAGTTCTGGCACTACCTGATTTTTCAAAGCCGTTCGAGTTGCAGTGCGATGCCTCAGAGGAGGGCATTGGAGCGGTGCTTATGCAGGACAAGCACCCCATAGTATATGAGAGTCGTAAGCTCAGAGGACCAGAAAGACTGTACAGCATCTATGATAAGGAGATGCTTGCTATCATGCATGCCTTGGCAAAATTTAGGCAATATCTAGTGGGCAGCAAATTTTGCATCAAAACGGACCACAACAGTTTGAGACATTTCTTGGGGCAGCGAGACCTCAATGATCGTCAGCAGAAGTGGGTGAGTAAAATACAGGCATATGACTTCGACATCTCTTTCATCAAGGGCACCCAGAATGTTGTGGCCGATGCTCTTTCACGCAGGCCGTATTTGAGTACCATGGTCCACATTACAGAGGATTGGCGACATATGATTGTGGCAGAGTATGCCAAGGATACATGGGCAGCTAGCATTGTTGAGGGATCGACGGTTAACACCAGATATACTCTTGTGGATGACTTGATCATTTACAAGAACAGGGTTTATTTGATTCCAGGATCATCGATGAAGAAATTATCATGCGAGCTTTTCATGATATACCCACTGCAGGACATCCCGGATATTTTAAGACTTACAGACAGATCAGGGAGAGATTCACATGGAAGGGCCTCAAAGCAGATGTTCTTCAGTATGTGCGTGAGTGCCCTGTTTGTCAGCAGAACAAGCAGGAGAACACGTACCCAGCAGGATTGTTGCAGCCACTTCCAATTCCTGACAGGAAGTGGGAGTGTTTGTCGATGGATTTCATTACGGGCTTGCCTAAAGCCCAAGGACGAGATTGCATATATGTAGTTGTGGATCGGTTAACGAAGTATGCTCACTTCTTTCCGATTACCACCACACATACAGCTACACAGGTAGCAGAGGTTTTCTTCCGAGAGGTATTCCGACTGCATGGATTACCTCGGAGCATAGTGAGCGACAGGGATAGTCGGTTCCTGAGTCACTTCTGGCAGGAGGTGTTCTGACTTTGTGGGACCGAGCTTACACCTAGCACCAGCTACCACCCGCAGACTGATGGACAGACGGAGATTGTAAACAAATGGGTGGAGGGCTACCTCAGGAACTACATTGTAGGGCAGCAAAAAGCTTGGGTTAAGTGGATTCATCTATGCGAGTATTGCTATAATACGACTTTCCACATGACCATTCAGATGTCTCCTTTTATGGCATTGTACAGGTATGAGGCACCGAGTTTTCTAGATTTATTACTGAGTGATAGTAGAGTGCCGAGTGCTGGAGACCTATTGCAGGAGAGTCAGGATATTATGAGGACTCTCAAGGAGAATATTGCTAAGGCGCAGAATCAACAGAAGCAGTATGCAGATCAGCGGAGGACCGAGAGATCTTTTGAGGTAGGTGACATGGTCTATCTTATGCTGCAGCCTTACCGACAGTCTACTCTTAAGAAGAGCGGGGCAGAGAAGCTTAAGCCACGTTACTACGGTCCTTTCCGGATCCTAAGACGCGTTGGAGAGATGGCTTATGAGCTAGAGCTTCCTACAGAGAGCAAGGTACACAATGTCTTTCATGTATCACGCCTTAAAAAGGCGTTAGGACACCGTGTGATGCCTTCTACAGTTTTACCTCCCTTAGATGATGAGGGAAAATTGATCTTAGTACCTAAGTCCATCTTGGAATCTAGAGAGAGACAGTTGCATCGACGGACCATTAGGGAATATTTGGTAAAGTGGAAAGATTTGCCAGTTGAGGATGCGACATGGGAAAGCGAAGATATTCTACAGCATCCAGAGTTGAGATTGCTTGAGGGCAAGCAATTTCAGGAGGGGCGGACTGTCATGTCCCCTTCTAGTTGACATATTTCGAGCGGATGATTAGCCTATTATGTGACCCTCGTAGGCTAATGAAATGGATAGAGGGTCTTGATAGAGATGGGTTGGAATTCGTTCGGGCTCTTTCGGACATGAATTAAGGGAGATATTAATATTTGATTGATTTAATCAAATATTAATTATTTGATCTCATTTTAATTAATTACTAATTAATTAATAATTATTAATTAATTATTAATTAATTATTAATTATTAATGATTTAGTCTAATTTGAGGATGCAAATTCTAAATTAAGACTTGGTCTAATTTTAAGACCCTAGTTCTAATTTAAGGAAGTCTAATTTAAGGGAGTCTAATTTTAGCAAGCACACCTTTGGAGGTGTATAAGAATCTCTCATGGGAGAGAGTTTGTATTCAAGCTTATTATTGATATTGATTCTTGTTAAGAAATTCTTCTGTGAAGACTGAGCCAAGGGTTCCAAGATTCCAATTGCATTGAAGAACGTCAACTCTTCATTGTGTGCGATTCAGAGGTTGTGAAAGATCAGCCGATCTATTGCCGAATTGAGAGATAACTTCACCCAGAAGTTATCATAGTATTACAGGGATTTGAGAGATAACTTCACTCAGAAGCTATCACAAGGGTTTACAGGTATTTTCTTTATTTTGGGTTTTTGATTCAAGAATTATCCAGATATAGATCTTTTGTGTCAGCCCATAATTCTACAGATCAGGATCAGGCATACAGGGTGTGTTATATCAGTGGCCGTACGAATTCCGTACAGCTCCGTGAAAATCCGTACGCATCTACAGGAAGTTCAGGTACCGACATCGGCGAACAGGGACTTACAGAGACCGACATCGGTCGACTCATCACCGACGTCGGCAAGGGGACCACTACAGGTCGACCGACGACGGCAGTATAACCGACGTCGGCGACTGTGTTTTTTACACAGCAGGTCGAGACGTGCCAGATTCAACCCAGTTTGCGGAATATTCAGGCTATAAGGCCGAAATTTTGATATTCTTTGTATACTTGACAGAGGGTCTCTAATTGTAAGCTTATGAGCAAATAAATAAGAAATTATACTGTGATTTATTCATCTATTTGAAGATATTTTGCAGAAATTCAGATAAGCAATTTGGAGCTTTGTTTTGATATTCGAAGGGATATTACAATTTTGTATCTCTAGGTTTTTATTATCCATGGAGGTTTATGTCACTATGTCAAGCCCACCGATATGACCCCTTTTTGAGATAATGGGCCTAGCCTTCAGGTCACTCATTTAAAAAGATAATTTAACTATATAGTGTCATGTTAATATATGTAATTTATTTAACATTTTTGGGACTATTGGAGTATTATTCCTAATTTAGTTAAAGGTCTATGATAATTAAATTAGTAAATAAATATGCAATAATTAAGGTACTAATTTTTATAATTTGATTGTAATTTAAACCTTTATAAAAAAATTAGAAGGGTGAGAAAATAAGACTTAGATAGAAATTGACTAAGATGACTCTTACAAGGTCTAAAATTCCCTATGCAAGACTGACACACTATCACAAATCAAGATATGGCCTTCATTTATTGATTAGATAGGATCAATAAAATAAGACACCTTGGGGTCTAGTGATATAGTCCTATTATTCCTTTGTTTTATAAGAGACTTGAGCTTTATGGGTTTTGTTTATTGTGTCTATGTGAGCATACCTATGAAATTTAAACTATTAGATGTCTATGGAACTCCTTGTAGAGATAATTTAGTCTTCATACCCTAGACACCATTATGATTTGATGAAATTTTTGAAAAACGGGGTGGGTTAGTATGTGTAAGATGGATTGAACGTATATCCACACCCCTTGTGTGGGAACACTACCTACATAACAATACTCTGAAGAGGGATCAAGCCATATGTACTTCTCCCACTTGATGTACTTTGTGCAATTGTGTGTATGAAGATGTAAAATTATAAATTATATGTGCTTGAGGTGGATAGGGACTAGTGTGAGGATTTGAATAATATTTTAGTAGTATTAGCTGGTTGTAAGTAGAGAATAGAGAAGATTGCCTTAGTAGTCTTGCTTAAATTTTTGTTTGCTTTGTGATATTTTCCAACCTTTTCCATATAAAATTTGAATGGGATTTTATAGGGATCTTTTGGTCATGGGTTGAATGTTATCACATCAAGATAATAAGAAGAGGGATACGAACTAGAAAGAACTAATTGTTGGAGGTAAAAATGCACTTGTATAAAAGTGTCAAAAGCAGACACTAAAGGGCCTGATGCTATTGTTTAATTTAGGTACTATAGTCCTGAGGGAATTAGACTTGGGGGGATGGATTTGTCATGGGAAAAGTAGTCTAGCTCAGATATGGTTAGGTCTAAAAGGATACAAATGATTGGAAATAAGTGAAAAGATACCTATGAGGGTCATGAGATCAAGTAAGAGGGACTTATGGATTGGGTGTCACAAACCACACTCAAGTTACAAATTTTCATATTTTATATAACTAAATTTGCCCCCCCCCCCCCCACTTTATTCTAGTGATGTAACAAATTGAAATACAAGGATAAAGGAAAAATAGAAAACATATCTAAATTTATGTGTAAGGGTGAAGCTCATGAAGATGTGTGATGTTGGGTGTGCATAGAGAGAGAGAGCACACTGTGAAGTGTAAATTTACAATAGAAAATAAAGAGTAGATCAATTCTTACTAGATATACTATATCTAAAATAAAAATATACAATGATAGGTAAGATATAGAGGAAGAGAAAGGAATGAATACACAAATAAATACATAAATCAATACAAAACATATTATGATGTTGGATAATGCTAAGTAATGTTGTGTATGTGATATACCAAGAGTAATATCATGAGTGGAGCTAAGTGCACAATTCCTTGAGAGTGGCTTAATATGTAAAGGTTGGCCTTTTGAGTATATCATTACCTACTAAATGAAGATAATAAATCATGCATATGCTAATACATTTTTAGACTATGTGTTCAATCCCTCTAAGTAGGTGGCCCAATAATACAAAGGCTAGCTAGTCCTTTGGCTCCATCATTACCCCATGACGTGAAACTATGAACTAATACTTGTATGAAATGTGTGTCATATGAGATGGATCATAAATCCCATAAATTCTCTTTAATCTTATAATGTGGCATGGATAGCTGATTGTATGCTAGAAACTAGGCCACTCTTCGCCACTTTGAAAGGTGGAGATTAGGCTTTTATAAAAGTCACTCTAAAATTGGGCACTAGGCTTATATGAAATCCATTCCAAAAATGTCAAGGTTAGGATTGTATAAAATCCATTCCAAAATGATGCCAACCACCTATAGATAAAATATGGCACATAAATATTGAGAATGCCTGGGTAATGTACTAAATTCAGAATGAAAATAAGATAAATGTGTCAAGCACATTGCCCCCAATAACTGGTGTCTATAACATGGATTTTAATTTAGAAGTTATACTAACTACCCTATCTAAAGTCAAAAGTAAGATCCATCATGCCGTGTATGATGTCCCTTATATCTAGATTCTCTAAGAAAATTTGTACTAAAAGTACTATATTTGAGCTGGTCTAAATATGCAAAATTATTGTTGAAACTACTTTTCTACCTACTTCTAGAAAGTTTCAATTTTGTATTATTTGGATAGGAGTGCCAAAAGTGAGCAGTAGAGAGTCTAACATTGTAGTCTAATCTTGGTGCTATTATCCTAGGCTAAATTTTATGACTATTCTAAAATTATCACTGTCTGTCTAGTTTGGTCTACCTAGTTTGAAGTCTGGTTATTGTTTTGGGTGTTTTGAAAACTATGTTTTTGACCATTAGGAGTGTTGATCTCTGTGACAAAATCCATATTTATTTCCCCCTCTTTTGAGGGTAAGAATGAAGACCCTGTAATGAATAACCTTAGAAGAAATATCCCTTCAAGTGTGTTATGCTAGAAAGATAAATGATATAGAAATGATAATTGATAAGATATCTAAAGATGTAGCATGGTTTATAATGAGTGATTGTTAGATCAACGAGGGTATGCCTAGATAGATGTAATGATGTAATATCATGTGCAATGTACTTAATTAGAATTGGAAGTCTAGTTAGTTGTTAGTTTTTATAGAGGGATGGAACATGATGTACATCATGGCATCCAAGAAATCGAGATAATGCATGATATGAATCATGGAATTGCAAACAATTGAAAATAAATCAAGCAATAAGCATATAAAGAAAGAAGCATGTAAAAGTGGCCAAGGGGCCATGCAAAAAAGGGCTATTGGCACATGTCACTCAAATTGGAAGGAAATCATATAAGGCATGTTCAAATGACACATACACATAGAATTCAAAAAGCAAGGTTGGTGTGAAAGCCATAATCACACAGAAGGGTATAGGCAAAGGACATTAAAAAATGTCATAAGGAACACACAATAATAGAAGCAAATGATATTGTCAAATTTTATAAGGCACATACAAGAGACAAAAATAGGAATTTAGAAATGAAATCATATCTATCTATGCAAAACAAGATGGAAAGCACGTAAATACTATAAATACAATCAAATCTAACTAATTAAATCAACAAGTGAAAGTATGCAAGACATGTAGTACAAGACTAGGTATATTTTAAGAAATACACGAGTGTTATATACTAGTGAGTGTCGATAGAATAATCTTTGTAATCTAGTAGGTAATGTAAATCAACATGATAAGTAGAATGTGTAGTGTAGGAATGACATAACCTAGATGGTGTAGTCATGTAGAAGATGCCCCCTAGTGGGTATTTATATCAATGTGTGTCTTGAATATAGAATTAGGATGCCCCCTCAATGGATAGAGTGAAGCAATCAAGGATCTGGATGTTACTACACACACTCAAACGAGGTCAAGCGAAGTATGGTAATGTAGATAAATCATCAAATAATAGAATAAGACAACAAATGTAAGTCTATCATTGTAGTAGAAATGTAAAGCATGGATAATGCCTATAATTAAAATATTTTTTATGTTTTTGAATTATTTGAATGTTTTTGGATTTTGATATATGATATGTACAATCAATCATAAGAAGATTATGTATAATAAATATTTATAAACTATGTACAAGCATATAAATAAAGTAATATGTACACAATGACATATAATACTAGGCTATAAGGGGCGTATGGGTCAAGGATGGATCCCATTGGGGATGAATATGGAGGAAGGGATCATGACCATCATCAAATGCCTCATGATCATTATCATATGTATCATCATATGCCATAAACTCTATATGAATGTGTCATCATACCAAAGTTGAACTAAAAGTGGCTATAGTGGTGAAGATGTTGATTATCCTATGGGGAATTTAGCTCTATTAATAGATGGATTTGGTGGAAGTGGTGAAGCTAGTGATGTAATTTGAATAATACTCTGAACTTGTAGTTTATTCAATCTCTACTATAAATCTATACATGAGTCTGTATCATGACCTATAATCTTGTGAAAAATAAAAAATGGGTGATCATCTTTTTGTGATAATCTAATAATAGATCTATGCCATACTATAGGTAGTGTGGCTAATCTATGGTCAAGTAACATCTTTAGCATAATTTGTGGTTGATGTTGTGTACTACCTACCTAAATCTGAATGACTAGCTTTATATCTATAGAGGTAACCATGTGAGTTGTATGTGCCAAGTAATCAATCTATGATCATGAATGTGTAGTATATCTTAAGAGTGTAGTACAGGATGATGAGAGTGATGTAGGATGTGTAATGAGAGCTCTAGAGTCATCTCAGTACTCTATTGGGCCAACTACTATAAAGTACAATCCAAACAAATAGTCATATATGAGTGTGGGTTTCATATTATCATCTAAAATAGCTTGGGAATCTTTATCAACATCATGCACATATGCTAACTCAAAATCTACTACAAGGGGTAGTTGTGATATGGGAGTGTCATCAAATGTAGTAGTAGAAGACAACTATATTGCGAGAGTTTTTGTAACTGATGAAGTAAGTATATTTGTAGAATAAATAGGTACTACTAGAACTATTATTAGTGAATGTATAGTTATAAAATATGTAGGAACCATGACCTATGGAGTAGCTAGAATGGCTAAAGCTACTATGACTAGTTGAATATCTAGAGCTGAGGACACAATTGTAAATGGAGTGTGATATGTGATAGTCTCTCCTCTGTCATATATATTTATTTGATCAAGAGAAATACAATAAGGTGATGACTAAATTGTGATATGAAGTGTCCCATCTGGTGAAATAGTTGAAGATGACTCTGTAATCTGGCAATATCTGAATGGCTAGTTATCTATTAGGCATGTGTATAGGTATCTTTCATGGAAATACTTAACACATTGATGAAGAGTAGAAGGAACTTCCCCCATGGTGTGTATCCAAGCTTGTCCAAGTAAAATATTATAATAAAGAAGACATGACATGACTTAGAACTATGTAGAGAGAGTTTTTGACCCTACCATGATGTCCAAAGCAATGGTGCCCAATGTCTATAATGATATATCATCAAACCCTATAATATTCTTATATAATTTATATATGGATACCATATCTACACCCATGGTGTATAATAATGTAATATTACATATATTATGTCAAGAACTTCTATCAACTAGAACTATCTTAACTACATTGGTTTTGGCTTGAACTTATATGAATAGTGGTAAGTTTTGATCATTGACTATCTGAGATGGCATGTCCTCATGATAAAAATAAATATCATCTTTTATATTTTTTATCTTGTTGACCATCAATGTAAAATAAAAATGCTCTAAATCAATGGGCATAAAACTCTGGGTGAGTTCCTGATAAAGAATGTCCTTGAATACATTAGCTTTTTGAAGTAATTTAAACATGGAAATCTTAGTTGGTGTGTTTCTCAACTATTCAACAATATCATATTCCTTATGTGGATCTACTTATGCAAGTGGGTTGGGTCTGAGATGGGAAGGAATAGGAGGATAGTGCAGCTCCTAAATAGGGAGGGGAGGCATGGCAACATGTCAAGTAACAAATCTAACTACATTATCTACTATCTATATAGGAGTAGTAGTAGCTACAAGAGGATAGTGATGATAATCGATAAGTCAAGGTGGTGGATGGACACAGGGTGTTAGCTGGGCTCTTTGGTGATGGGTAATGACATGAGGAAGATTAAAATGGATCATGCAACATAAATTGACAAAGGATAAAGGATCTAAGGGAGGTGAGGCAAGAGGCATCTTAATATGTTTAACAATAATTCTCTTAATATCATCGCATATTATGAAAATTGAGCATGAAATGCAAAGAATGAAGCTTTGTATTAACATATGGTAAACTTCATCATTCATGTACATGATAGGACCAAATATGGTCTCTTTATTATTTATTAAAAATGCAAGAAATATTTAGAAATAAATGAAATCCATTATTGAAATTTGATTTTAGATGTAAGGTGATACATCAAGAAGCAAATAGGAGCTAGTACATAAAACTAGGGTTTTGAATAAAATTATTTTAAAATTACTAAGGAATTGTAAAATTTGATGTAAATTTTTGATTTAAATATTTAAGTAAAAAATTATAAAAATATTGGGAAAAGATCGAGACCTAGTATGGGCAACTAGGGTTTGAAATAAAATTATTTTAAAATCACTACAAAATTTAAAAATTTAATGCTAATTTTTTATTTTATTATGCATGTGAAAAATCATAGAAAATATAGGAAAAATATTGGGAAAATATCAAGACCTAGAATAGGCAACTAGGGTTTGAAAGAAAACTATTTTAAAATTACTACAAAATTATAAAATTTAATGATAATTTTCTATTTTATTATGCAATTAAAAAAAATAAAAATATAATAAAATCAGTAGGAAATTTATCCTAACCTTTCTATGGTTTTTACATCCAAATAAAACAAGTCAGGTTCATCAAATGATTTAATAGTTTTGAGAATATTGGAGTATTATTCCTAATTTAGTTAAATGTCTAAACTAATTAAATCAGTAAATAAATATGTGATAATTAAGATACTAATTTGTACAATTTAATTGTAATTTTAACCTTTCTAAAAAAATTAATAAGGTAGAGAAAATAAGACTTAGCTAAAAATTGATTGAGATGGTTGTTGTAAGGTTTGAAATTCATTGTGTAGGACTGAGACACTATCACAAATCAAGATCTAGCCTTCATTTATTGATTGGATAAGATCACTAAAATAGGACACCCTAGGGTCTAGTGTTATAGTTCTCTTCTACCACTATCATTTGGGAAACCTAAGCTTTTTAGGTTTTGTTCACTGTGTTTGTGTGAGCCTGCTTGTGATATTTTGACTATTGGATTTCCATAGAACTCCCTATAGAGATGATTTAGTATTAAAACCCTAGACTCCATTGTGATTTGACAAAATTTTGGAAAGAGGGGAATTTAGTTTGTTTAAGATGCACTAAATGTGTATCCACACCCCTTGTGTGTGCATGTTGCCTACATACCAATACTATGAAGAGGGATTACGCCATATGTAGTTCTCCCACTTGATGTGCTTTGTGAAATTATGTGTATGAAGATGTAAAATGCTAAACTAGATGTGCTTGAGGTGTCTAGGGACTGGTGTGAGGATTTGAATAAGCTTATAGTAGTATCAGTTGTATGTATATAGATAATAGGAAAAACTGCCTTAGTATTCTTTCTTATATTCTTGCTTTCTTTGTGATATTTACCTACCCTTCCAAAATTAAATGTGAGTGGGATTTTATGAGAATCTATTGGTCATGGGTTGAGTGTGCTCAAATTAGGTTGATAAGAAGAAGGATAAAAACTATAAGGAACTTACCATTGGATGAAAAAGTGCACTTGTTTAAGAGCATCGAAAGTGAACACTAGAGAGCTCGATGCTCTAGTACAATTTGAGAACTATAGTCCTAAGGGTATGAGACCTGGTGGGATGGATTTATCATGGGGAAAGTAGTCTGGCTTAGCTAGGATCAGGATGGAAGGCTATGGATGATTGGGACTGAGTGAGAAGATGCCTATGAGGGTCATGAGAGTAAGAAAGAGGGACCTATGATTTTGGTGTCATAAGCCACACTCATGTTACCAATTTTCATATTTTATATGACTACAATAATCATGTAGAGTCATATCAAATGTTGACAATATACCATAATAGGAATGTATGTGTCATAAAGACATGTGCATAACATATGTAATGTAGGTGATTTAAGTGTAATGTCAATAAAAATGTATCAATTATGCACATAGTAGTAACCATCACTAATTTTTAAGAACTGAATAAACATACAAATTAAAGAGGTGCATGACGTAAATCATGACATTACACAAAAAGAGGAGGTGTGTGATATGGATGATGATATTAAAAAAAACTTATACTGATTAAAAATCTAAATAAGTACAAGAAACTCAAATGAAATTCCTTGATTAATATACTCATAAGCATGTAGTGTCATAAATAAGGCCAAGGATAAAAAATAATCGATGTAAATATATTTCTCTAGTTTGACACAAAGTGAGGGTTTAATGTAGGTGACTGATATAAAAAAGGGAGGGTCACACTCATATTTCAAAGTGTAAATGTGAGACAAGGATGAATAACATGAATACATGTTTTCAAAAATCATCTATGGTGAAGGTGGGTAAAAAGATACATTGTCAAGTGTAAAATACTAAAGTTTAGTACATTCACCATTTAATCTATCACCATCTCATAGATAGGACCATTATTATTAAAAAAAAATTATAGTCTCTCAAATCATAGAGGAAGAAAGATGCAACCATAAATATTATGATAGGACATCGAATTATGTTTACAAAGGCATACAATGGAGCACATACATCCTTCTTTCTTGTATACTAAGGATGGCACTTATTAGACTCTGTTGAAGATATTGTTGTGGTTGAAGATGTATCTCTTTTTCTCACACAATTTTTGAAATTATATTTATAGTATTATTTATTGTTAGGATTTTTTGTTCACTTGGATTGCTCAGTATTTTGTGATTAATGGTTCTATTCAAGGTGTTAGCTTGTTTGGATTTTTTAGGCATTGGCCTTTGTGGAGGTATTTATTTATGGAATTTTTGTCAATTCAATTTTATTTTTATTTTTTTTGGTTTTTAATGTATGGTTTAGGGGCCCCACAACCCTCAATCACCTTACAAAAATACTACTAAATTATTATAAGAGTTTACAAATCAAGCACATTGTACATTATGTAGGAAAACAAATTTTCTAATGTCGATAATAACACATTTAAACTATCAAATCAATTAGTTAATTGAAGTAAAATATGGGTTTAAGTAATCATAAAATCATCAATTATTAGAATATTTTACACATTAAGCACATTATACATTATGTAGGAAATAAAATTCTTTGTTGTCGATAATGACAGATTTACATGTGCAAATCAAGTATAAAATTAAAGTTTATGAGTTTAAGTGAACATAAAATCTTTTGATTACTAAAAGAGTTTATACATTATACAAGAAATGAAATTGTTTTTTCTCAATAGCGAAACATTTACATGTGAAAATAAACTAGAAAATTGAAGTTTGTGAGGTTAAGTGAACATAAAATCTTTAGGAACAATTGACAAAAAGCATGCCTACTGTTTAATTGAGATACCACTTGTTGATATTTTACCTAATAATAACCCTTTGGGAAATTGTTAATGTTAATAAAATAGGTCATCAGTAAGAAAACTCCATATAAATATTAAATATATATGACATCTTTCCATATGATATAACTATTCAATTCAAGTCTGTCTCAAAAACATCTACAACGTATAGTATCATACCTATGTATTGAATGAAACAATCAATATGACATAAAAATAAAAATAAATATAAGATACATGATTATTAGTCAATGGACACATCGAATACACTTTAATCAACATCATGAGTAGATTGTGACTCTCAACTTAGAGAGAGAGGGAGAGAGAGAGAGAGAGAGAGAGAGAGAGAGAGAGAGAGAGAGAGAGAGAGAGAGAGAGAGAGAGAGAGAGAGAGAGAGAGAGAGAGAGAGAGAGAGAGAGAGAGAGAGAGAGATGATTTGTATAATAATTATTGATGTATGTTCTTGTTGTTGGTATTATGGAATTTATGGTTATTTTTTTCAATGTTTTTTGAGTACCATTATGTTTTATGGTTAGTGTTCATGATGAATTTAGTGTAGTTTAGTAGTATTTCAGTATTAGGTGTCTTGAGAAATCTGGTCTAGCTCTATGAGAAGGTGTAGGCATGAATCATAGTTAAGCTTGGTGATTTGTGTTAGTAAAACTATGAGAGAGTTTATAAATTTGTTTGACATAAGAATGAGGTTTAGAATCCATCTACAGTGGCAAGAATTTCTCAAAGTGGTGTGGTTCATAGTATGTCTATTTGATGTATTAGATCTTGAGCATGGATATGGTTTGTAAATGCATGATGATGATATGGATGTTTATGATATTTAAATTTTGAAATGAAGTGTTAGATAATGTAATAAATTTTTTGAGTCAGTCACATGACTCTTAGCTTGAGTGAAAAGGTGTATGTTTTTCTTTAGTGGTCTTCTCATGGACCTAGTCTTAAGAAGAGTGAGTGGAAGATACCAGAAAAACCTTGTTTAAATATGGTATAGTAGGCAGGGTTGGCTGAGTCAAATTTGTATAATGGATGGAGGTTGAAGATTAAGACATGTAAATAATGTCCATGGTGGTTTATAGTAAACTTATATAACTTATAAATGATAAAATGGCCATGAAATATGATCTATCTTTAAAATGGCCTAGTGAGAAAGACAGTTAGAAAACTAGGTAGAAGTGAGAATGAAATTAGGGATAAGTTGTCATGGATTAGGAATGGATACAATTACATGGGTTTGTTTTTTAAAACATATAACACATTTAAAAATCTGTTACATGTTTTTAAGGTCATTGAAAATGGTGTTCACAAAATGACCTATCTAGTGAAGATGAGACAATGAAGGTGTAAGGTTCAAAGATTGGTCTATATATCCAAATTTTACCATTAAACCTCTATATATTTGTGTTTTTATATGTTATAAATATATTTAAGGTTAATATTAATGGATAATTACTTACTATTAGTGTATACATAGGTGTTGGAATGCAATATCATCATGACTGGTCCAAAAGGTAGAATGACAACTCTAAGTAAGTAATTGAGATTGATGAGTTGGAGGCTCTAAGATCTTAGATGAAGAATCCAATGAAAATGATGTTGTTATTTAGGAACAAAAATAAATATAAATTATTTTCATAATATTTTAATTCCATATATGTAGTTGGATAATTGAATCCAAAATGGTTTGTCTAGCTGAGCAAGAACTATGAAAGAGAAGGATAACAAATTAGTCTACAAGACCAATGGTTGACACTAGAACTTGTGATGTATATATTTTAATATGTTATATATGTCATATATGAATTATTCATGTGAATTTTAAATCATGTAAGTTTATTTATATAAGTTGAAGATAGCATTCATCATGAATGTGTTTTTGAAGCTACAAGTAGTTTTCTATGTATGAGTGAAATTGATGTTCTTGAGTAATTATGCCGATATTCAAATAATTAAATGAAAATAAAGTTGTTATATAGGTATAAATATTGATTTTAATCTATTTTCATTCATAATAAACTCCTATGATGCTGTGAAAGTCAAATGTTCTTGACTAGGTCTTGAATCCTATTTGTAATTATGAGTGAGCATATGAGAGTGATTAGTTTTTGGTCTTTATACATATGTGGTGAAATATAATGGACTTTTTGATGACCATATGGTCATAAATGTTCTATCCATATGTGTTTTTGATGATATTATGTGTCAAAGTTGAGTGTATGCTTTATCTATGAGAGGTAAACTTTTTGGGTGTGTAAAGAGGTAGTTGAGTAGTGTTAATGATGCAATCCAAGTAGTGAACTGGAATACAAGGTGTTATCAAACTATATGGATGTTATAAGGGATATATTTTAGGCTCAATAATTTTAAAGAGGTATAAGTGTAATGTGTTTCTTGAGAATGCCTAATTGCATTAGGTATCTTATAGGCCTAATGGTGGTTTTGGTCCTTATGAGTGGTTACCATCTTATGTAGTGGATGTTTCTACTATGAAACATGTTTGTTGATATATTATAAGTGTTATTAATATATGAAAAGGTTTTTTTCTAGCCAAGGTATGTGAAATCAAGATTCTTGTATTTATACAAGGCATAATAGGCCTATTTGGGCTTGAAAAGAGTAATGAGAGTGAAATTGAATAGAAGAATACATTGAGGAGCAAAAGGAGGTGATGTAGACTATTAGACGGGAGTAGAGGATCAGTCATGAATATCCAACCAAATTTATATATATGATGAGTAAGGTCATATGACCTAAATTTGTCAAGAATAGGACTAGTTGAGCGAATAGGCTTAACATACTATTTGAGAGAGATAGAAGAGTGTGGATATAAAATGAAGGTGATCATAATTATTTGAGTGAGAAACAAGTGTTCAAAGGAGGTCATAGGTTTTAGCTAGTACCAATAAAAAATGTAGCCAAAAAAAATGTAAGTTCAAAACATAGTTTAAAAAACATAGCGAGGATAAAATGTATCAAGGATAAAACATTGAATGAATAAAATAGAGAAAAATATGCACTAGAAAAGAATATGACACAAATTTCAACTAAACGTCAAAACTCATGAAATCACATTTTCTTTGTTATTTTTCTTGTAAATTTGTTGCATTACATTTCCACCATGAAATGTTAACTACTATCACCAAAATTAACTAGGCAACAAATAAAGAATGTGATAATCACTAAAATGTCCCAATTATTCTCCTCACTATATTTTCACAATATTACCAATTCTTCTATGTTTTTTACTCACTATGTTTTATCCTCTCGATGTTTTGTCACACTACATTTTTGTCATACTAGGTTTTATGGCTTCACTTTTTACCACTACAGCAACTATGTTATCACATAGAGCTATTCTATGTGGTTGCATTAGTACTTAGACAATGTTGAGACAAACACCCCCCATATTTTTTTTTGGAAAGGGCACCCATGTGTTTGTTTCTTGAGCTTCTATATCCTAAAATAAGTGTGAAAGATTGTTTGATCATGTTTTGATGTTGTTAAAAGTCATCTTAAAGGCTATTAATTTTAGGTTTCATGAAAGAAGGTAGGGTTCCTAAATCATTAACCCTAGTGATTTGAATTTAAACATTCATGGGAAAGTCTAGTGGGAAATTTTATGTATAATTAAGTTTTAGCTTAAAGTTCATGCACTTTTAGAGATCTAACTCTTTGTGCTTATTCATTGGATTTGATCCAATGGTGCATCAAGCTCAAATTATTTTAGAAATGCATACAATTAATGATTCAAGCCTCAGTGAAGATCCAATGGTGATCACTTGATCAAAGGTTTTAAATCTAATGGTGTGAAGGATAAGTTTCATTGTCTTAAATTTGATAGGTTTACCCCCATCATTTGACATCTATGAGGATGTATTTGATAGGACCAAACCCATCAAATTTAACTTAGACAATCCTAAGAGATTTGAGATCTCCTGATAGTTTTACGTCTGGCATTCAGTTATTAGATCAATAAGTTTCATTATTTTAAAATTGATAGGTTTACCCCCATCATTTTATGTATGTGAGGATGTATTTGAAGAGATTGAACCCATCAAATTTAAATTGAAATAAAAATATTTCATTATCTTAAATTTTATAGGTTTACCCCTATCATTTGATGTTTATGAGGACATATTTGACAAGACCAAACCCATTAAATTTAACTTAGAACATCCTTGAATCTATGAGATCTCTTGATGGTTTGACACATGGCATTCAATTACTAGATCGTAAGTTTCATTGTTTTAAAATTAACAGGTTCACCCTTATCATTTCATGTCTATGAGGACGTATTTAATGGAACTAAACCCATAAAATTTAAATTGAAATTGAAATATTTTATTATCTTAAAATTGAGTAGTTTGACCCTATCATTTGATGTTTATGAGGACATATTTGATAGGACCTAACCCATCAAATTTAACCTAGATAATTTTTAAGCCTAATCATAGGGGGTATCTCTAAACCCTTTTTAAGAGATTCTTGGTTTTCTTACAAAGGCATGATTGAGACATAAAATCCTGGCCTAAATCCTTTTACATTTAAAAAGGTAAGCTTATTATAGGATCCAATGGTGATCACTTGTTCACTAGATTTGATCTAATAGTGCACATTAATATGGAAGCCTCAAGATCTCCTAAAGGATATGATGGTGGTCACTTGCTCACTATATTTGATCTAATGTTGTGAGCCAACTTAAGACTTTTCAAAGGAATCTAAAGCTTGAAATATGGAATAATTAATAAACTCAAAGATCAAGAACCAATGAAATGTAAGGACCAATATTTGGCTTTTCTAAGCAAAATAAAAGGGACTTTTTGAAAACCAACAGTCACTCTTCAAATGACATTTATGAAAATTGCTATGAAAGACATTGAACCCTACCACATAATCTCTACATAGGTGTGGAGGATCTAAATGAAAGATATTTCATGATTGAAAAACATAGGATAGATGATTAGAAAGGTTCCATCATATCTAAGGCACATATGAGATCGAAGTTGGATGTTTTTGTCATTAAAGAAGAAAACCCCTAAACCCTCCAAAAAGATAGCTAGAATCAGTTCAAATTGATTAGGTGACACTTGAGATAATTAAAAATTAATTTCATAGTAGGTCCTTTAGTGAGAACATGGATAGTTTTGTAAATACAATACACTATTATCAATGGTAGTGGGTAGGAAACATATGAAGATTAAAGTAGAGCTTTATCTAACATCAGATGGTGAAAGAAGGGTCTTTAGAGACATAGAGTTAGATTCAACAACATTGAATCTATAGGGAATAAGGAATTGGTCTGAATTATTCTTCTTTTTCTAAGAGTTGTAACCAATTTCTTAGGAAGAAAAGAGGAATGCTTCAGTATACTGAAGCTATAAGGATTTAGTATCAATTCAAACGGTAGGCCTTCATCACACAATTGCTAAACTAGAGGTAATGTACTGCATTAACCTTCTTTTTCCTATTTTCATTGACTATAGATTATATGGAGAATGGATTATTCATGAAGGAAATGTTAGTAAAGTTACATGTATAGCTTTGATGTCCTTTGAGACTTATTACAAGCTCCCTTTACCGCATGTTGATCTTCCTTCCTTAAGAGAATGGAAAATTTCTAAAAACTTGGATTCAGTTCTTTCACCTTGGTTAATACAAGGTTCCCATGTTTTTCGGACCCCAAATAGTGAGATTCATATTACCCAATTTAGGGAAGATATTAGGGTAGCTATGACCTTATTGAATAGGGCCTTTGGTGACTCTTCTAAATCTTACGCGAGTAACGTATGGGTGTCTTATGTCTATTGCATGTTGGAGTGGAGCCTAACCCCTCATATTAGAGACTTGATAAGTTTCTTCTTGGCCAAATAGTTTATAGCCATCAAGAGAAAGACCTCTAGACATTTATTTATGATGTCTTAACTCTTAGACTCACTCCTTACCTCTATTAATTTCCCTAGCATCCAAAATTGGTCCTTTGATGGTAGGACTACCATTCCCATCATTAATCCAAACTACATATTTTCAAATATAGGAATCATATGTAATGCATATGTGATGGTGTCTTCCCAGTCATTTTTGAGATAATCACTAGTATTCTTATGCCTAGATTTCATTGTCTAATCAAAAAACAATTGGAGAATTGGGGGATGTGTGGTTCTATCTAGACTACACTATAATAAGGATAGAAGGAATCATGGTCCAACCATACAGACTACCCATATATGTTCCTAATAAACTTACAGAGCAATAAATTTCTTATGAAATCATCTAAGTCATAGATTGACATCACAAGAAGAATAAAAAGGCTCAGGTTCATCCCTTCCTACTGGACATTGGTAGAGTTATAATCAAAGATTGGAAGTAGTTAGAGATCATGGTGATACACAAGAACTCTTTTGATTTTAAATTAGATGATCTTAAGATGTGGGACCCCAATAATAGGGTGGCTAACCATATTCAAGATAGGAATGTCCCAAAGACTGACTATAAGCATCAACTAGGTGTGGGGGATGGTATTTACGCAAGGGAAAATAACTTTTAATAAGTCTTATCTAGGGTTAAAAACTACAACATAACGTTAGAACATAGACTAGTCAAGGATAATAAGCCTTTAGGATAAATATGGCAATTACATCCTTTATAGTGTCACTTATTGTTAGGGCCATCTGGGACTACACATCAAGAACCACCTATTAAATGACAATCTTTTGAGCCTCAATAGGGAGAATTGATAGTCACATCAGATTGAGTAACTTGAGGATACAAAGGGAAAAGGTAAAGATAAGTGTGAGGAGTCCAAGATTAAGCAAAGAACTATCAAAAGCCTCCAAATTCAAGCATCCCCACCAAGGTCTTCTTCCCCAATAGATATTATTAGATTAATTGCTTTGGAAACTAGAGAAATAGTGGAGATTGCCCTTGTTGACATCATGACTACTTATGGTTTGGATAAAGAAGACCCATCTGAGGAGGTAGGCAAAGAATTATTTCTATTGAGTAGTGGAAAGAGATAAGTAGAATTAGCCTTAGTTCTCCTGGCTCCAAGAAAGAGGAATAAGTTAACTTTCACTCACCCCACTAGTGAAATAAACCTCTTTAGTGATGAGAATCCTATTCATGGACTGACCATTCCTAATTAGTTTATTTATGGGAAGTTGTAGAAAATCCCATCTCTTTCTCCTTCACTGGATTTGACTCGATTGGACATAGGTGTTTAAGATAATGTCAAACCATGGATTTAGGATATGTTGAACAAATAAATAGAGAGAAGCATCCAGATTCTTCATAATGAGAAAAGCCAATGGGTTGGTACCCCATCAGCCTCTAGAAGTTCAAATGTAAAGATTATTGAATAACCATAGGTGAAAGAACTTGATCCTCAAGTCTAATTTAATCTAGAGACATCAACTCTTGAAAGAGTATTGACCAAGAAAGTCACTATTGGTACTGAGGAGTTCACATTGTAGAAGGTGGAGCCATTTACAAGCTTAACTCCTATTCTAGGATAAGTAGAAGGGGAACATCCTAGTTTTCAAGAGAATGTAGCTAGTGTGGTACTGGCTCAATAAATAATGGCCTTGGCTAGACTTCAAGGATTGAAATAGAGGATCCTCAACTTGGAAAAAGAAAAGCAAGATTTGGAAGCTCAGGTCTTTTTGACAATTCTTGAATTACTAAATAATTCCTTGATGGATGCATTTAATAATTTAAAAATCATTAAATCTAGATTGAGTGCTTTAGACCATCAAGTTGAGATGGCACAAACCTTAATCATCTAGTGGCATAATTCTCAAGCTCAGACAAAGGAGCTCATCAAGGTGCATAAGACAAAATAGGCCTTGAACTTCAATATTATCAAACTCAAACATCCAAACATCCTCATGGTAGTTTTGATAGATAAATGAGAAGATTCGATCACTTAAAGTAGTGATGTTAAGGACTTTAACAAGAGAGACATAGATTTGGTAAACCAGATTGAGAAACTTCTAGGGAATCTATTAAATAACCCTTCTCAAACCACTATTTTAGGCTTGATTGATGATGAAGAATTCAAGCAAGGGGTTGATACCCACATCTAGGGCATCATAGATATCCAAGGTTATTCAGCTAAAGACAACTATAAAATCCTTGATACCATTAATTTTGTAAGGAAACAAATTGCATAAGTTTAATGTGTCAAGGAAATTGTATCCTAGACAGATAGTGAATTTGACAAATTAGTGGATAAAGAAGGGGATTGTCTAATGAAGCCTGTAGTGGATTTTGAGTTGATGAAGGAGCAATACACCAAGGTGAAGGAATTTTTTAGATAGGGTTAATTAGAAGGACCCACCATTGGAATTGTTAAAGGGAATATTCTTATTGTAAAATATATTCTAGTCTGTTAGCATGCATTCTTTCTTGTCAAGTTGGCATGTTTTTTGTCACCTTGTGGATTTATATCAAGGACATTTATCATTATCCACATTTGGATATTTTTCAAAGTTAACTGGTTAACCACCTATGTTTTTTATAAATAGATAGATGGTTACTATTTGTAAAGAGAGGGTTTTTGAGCAATTGATACTAGGAGCATTTAATAGAACTAAGGAATTATGAAAAGATTGATTATGTTTTTTAAATGTATACACTATCTCTCATATATAGGGAGTTATCTTGAATTTGAATGATTCATATTATTTGAGTTACATTCTTTATCATAGGGTTATTAATATATGCTAAATTCTAAACTGACTGTAAAGATCTCAAATATACTTCATTTTATTTTCTTTGTATTTGAATGTACTTACATTATCCAGATCATAATAGCAAACCTTTAAAGTAAATTTTGTTCTTACTTACGATTCATATTTTTCCATTGAATTTTGCTTGATTTGTGATATAATTTGAGCTTATGCTATTTGATAACATAAATTAGTTCAAATTTTCTCAAAATAATTAGAATTTTGTCATAATATTTGAGATGAAAACCTACTATCACATTTCTTTCTTCTTTACCCTTCCTTTTTTTTTAATCAAGATTCACTCTAGCTTAAAAGTCATTATTAGTAATCATTTAGTTTGAGTACCAAATCCTCTAAATTATTAAATATTCAAATAGTATAGACCTTGGTGGCTCCCAACCACTAAATCAAATAAATATTATGGACAATTTTCATACTTTGCTTTTATTCCACCACAGACAATCACTAAATAGTCACAAACTACAACTCATGCCATGGATTTTCAAAATCCTAAAATGAGAAGTGTTCTTCAACACAAAGAGAACCAAGGGTATAATTAGAAGCATCAATAGGAGAAGCTCAATTGGCACTAGAAGGAGGTTCTCTTTAAATATGCTTAATATGTTTAGGAGTATAAGTGGTCAGAATTATCTACATTTTAAATAATTATGTTTCTTCTAACATAAATTATGTAAAGACTAGTAACCTTTTCAAAAATACAGCTTTTGTTGTTAAAAATTTATTAGTATTTGGAGTAGGATGGCTTATTTTTCTCAAAATTGGCAATTATTTGACAATAATAAGTTTTATTTGCGTCATAAGTTGTAAAGACTGGTCATCTTTGCATAATTCAATATATATTTGAACTTATTTAGTTAAAGATTGAAGTTCTTCATCCTCTTATTAACAATTTTTTTGATAATTAAGCTTAGTATGCATATTATTTGTCATTATTTGGAAATTAATGTGCTACACCATGTTTTAAGATGGGATCCTTAGTCTTAAATCTGGAATTACCAAGGATTAGGACCAGATCACATTCATAGACTATGCTCAAACTAGAAACTCACAGAAGGACTAGGAAAGACAAAGGTAAGCATAGGTATTATAAATATCTACCATCATCACCTTTACAAAGGATTCCTATGCTTTATATTCATCCAAACATGGCATGGCTTGGAATATCCCCTATCAATATACCAGGTGTTGTTCATGATTTACCATGTAATCCAAAAAAATATTTGCCAATATTTAGTCCAACTAGTATTATGACTACTAAAGTACATGTTAAATATTTCAAAGCTACATTAAGATTGTTGAATTTTATTCATGAAGATGTAGCATTAAGGTTTTTCCCATTTAAATTTAAAGATGTTGCATATGAATGGTTCCTTAATCTACCTGATAATTGTATTATTTCATCGAATAATTTTGATAGTATTTTCATTGATCAATTTGGAAAGATCATAAGCCCTTGTGTCATTTATCATCAATTCACAACTCTTAGGAGAGATACTAGTGAACCTATTAGGTCATTCAATACCAGGTTCCAAAATATGTTTAGTCAGACCATGGATCCATATAAACGTAATAAAGCTTTAGCTTTGGAGCTTTATAAAGATGTTGTTGATACAATGACTTCTGTATTTTTGAAGAGTGTCGTTCCACTTATCATCACATTAGCTCAAGCCTATTCTTGAGTACTTATTATTAGTGACCAAATTCAACCCCAAGGATAGATGGCTTATTTTATCCCAAATATTAATCCTCAAATTCCTACACTAAACCTTTTCCCAAG
The DNA here is from genome assembly GCA_037957365.1 of Torreya grandis. Classification (NCBI taxonomy): domain Eukaryota; kingdom Viridiplantae; phylum Streptophyta; class Pinopsida; order Cupressales; family Taxaceae; genus Torreya; species Torreya grandis. Next base: position 143,344 of record JARHVA010008286.1, on the reverse strand, counting down.
TAATAACCAAAATACTCTAGCATTAAACCAATTTCTTACTTTGAATGTATTACCTACTAGTCATGCTACTCCTAATCAAAATATAGGATTCTTGAGCCATCAAGTTACCAATGGACTTCATGACAATGATCAAAAGGCTTTAGTGCCTATCAATGGCATTAATAGCAACCAAAGTCAAAATGTTGAGGTTCCAAAAAATGAGAATGAATATATATTGAAAATGGTAGAGAATCTTAGCACGGATTTTTTGTAATTGAAAATAAAAGTTGGTAATGATAATGACAACTCTTGAAGGATCTTCACTTTCCTAAAATTCAACAGACCCGAGAATAGGTTTCATAATGATAGTTTATACAATAACAAAGCTAATGAGTCTTTCCTTAGAGAAAACAATATGGATATAAACCTCACTGATATGGCCTTACTAGATTATTATATGGTACATTCTACTTCAAAACATGGTGAGATTAATTGTATTATGTTTTGTAAAGCTTTTGAAGATTTTCAAGAAGAACTTGGCACATTTGAAGTGGTTCCAAACAAAGAGGTTCATACAAATTCTTTTGAATCTAAACCATCTGACCAAGTGCATACGATAAAAACATTTAATTTACCTTTTTAAGAAGATAATGAGCTTGAGAATATTGCTAAGGAAATTCAAGCATTTCATCAATTTTTGAAGACATATCCTTTGAGATATAGGGAACAAAAACAACCATTGACTACCTCTACCCCTCCTAACAATTATGGGACCCCTCCATACACTATATCAAACTATAATCCTAAACCTCATCAAGGAATTTCTTCTAAGTTAATATTAGCTATTAATCCTCCATGTAAAGCTAGCTACAACATTGTGGAAGATATGAAAAAGATTAAAGCTAATATCACTCTGCATGAGCTAACTCAAATCATAAAACAAAGAGACTTACTCTTAGAATATTTGTCAAAGAAAAGTGGGAAACCCCATAAGAATGATTGTGAAAATGTAATTACACAAGTGATCAAAGCAAAGTCCCCACCCTTTCTTACTTATACTCAAGATATTTACAAAAAAAATTCATAATCATCTGTTAGATTCAGGAGCTTCAACCAACATTATGTCTGTTGGTATATGTGGAAAATTCAAGTTAATTTCAATCAAATATGACAGGGTAGTCACTCAATTATATAAATCTATAGTTAAGGTTGTAGGATAATTATTAAATGCGCATATACAGCTAGCTAGTGAACCAAGTGTTCAACAATTCATTGGTATTCAAGTGGTAGAAATGCCTAGTGCTTATGGATTCCTTTTAAGTAGAGAATGGACTAAAGATTTAAATGGACATATGTCTTCTGATTGTTAAAACATATGGCTTCCTTGGAAAGGTGTGCCAAATCAAATAAGAGTAGAAAGGGAAACTTAAATGAAACACATGATAACATATTATAATGCTATTAACAAAAGGGTAAATTTCCTAGATTTTGTTTTGGGAGTTTTCACTTTGGAAGTTACAAAAGAACTAGTTTCTAAGAGTTCTCAAATGTGTGGTTTGTGGAAGTTATACATTAATGGGTATAAGTGAAAATCAAGATTAGGATATAGTATTGTATTGATGAATCCTTTACAAAAGCAATAACATGCAACTTATAAGTTACAATTTCCTTGGACCAAAAGTTTGGCTGAGTATGAGGCTCTCTTACTTGGATTATAGTTTTCCATTAAACACAAAGTTATTAAACTCATTATCTATGGAGAATATAAACTTGTGGTTAACCAAGTGAAAACTAAGTACCAATGCAAATTATCTTAAAGAGATATAAGTTTAGGGAATGGGATTTGAATGAATCTTTTGATGCTTTCAACATTTTAGCTATTCCAAGAGAAGAAAACAAAACTACTAATGATATTGCCTCTATTACAACTAACCTCATGCCTAATCATGATTCTCAAAGAATCAGTATTGAGCTAATACCTTGTTCTTCAATTCCTGACAATATAAATCATTTCCAAGTTTACAATGATAATCAACAAATCATAGATTTCTTAGCTAATTATAGGGTTTTTGAAGCTCACATTATTGATGAGATTGACGAAACTTCTCGTGAGGAGGAACTTAAGGGTAAAATAATCCAATTAAGCTATAATAAGATACCTAAAGGGATGATTTCATTGGAAAGACTATTTAATTTTGACAAAATTTCTGAAGCATCTAAGAAACCCAAGGTAAATGGTAAGGTTTATCATGCAATGAATATGTGCTCACATGATCAGTGTCAAATGGTAAATATAGGTAAGGCTTGCATTAAAATAGAAAATAGTAAAGATAGAGAACTGATTACAAAATACAAGGATGTAATTACTAGGTCTTATGAAGATTTGAAAATATTCGACCTGAGGGTCATTACTCATACCATACTTCTTCAAGAAGGTTTCAAACCTTTTAGATATAAGTAAAGGCCAGTCAACCCTATTTTAGAACCCATGAATTTTAAATAATTCAAGAAGCTATTGGATGTAAGAATAGTGTTTCCTATTAGACATTCCACTTGGGTGTCAAACCTAGTCCCAGTTAGAAATAAGAATGTGCATAGATTTTAGAAATCTAAATAAAACATGTGAAAAGGATAATTATCCTTTACCTTCTCTGGTCCAAGTTATCCAAAAAAATTTAGGAACTTCCATGATGCCCTTTTTGGATGGATCTTTTGGGTATAACTAGGTGCTTATTGCTCTAGAGGATAGGATGAAAATAACTTATACTACTAAATGGGGATCATACACTTACAAGAGAATGCCTTTTGGATTAATTAATGCAAGCAAAAATTTTCAAAGGGCCATGGATCATGATTTCCAAGGTTTATTTGGAAAGTGTATCATCATATATATGGATGATCTTAAATTATTTTCTAAAAATAGAGAAGAGCACTTCATACATTTGAGACAAGTATTTGATAGATGCATGAGTTATGGTTTATCTGTTAACCCCAATAAAAGCATATTATATGTCACTGAGGGAAAATTGTTGGGACATGTCATTACCAAAGATGGAATCTCTATGTATTTTGATAGAATAGAGGTCATTTCTAAAATTGGGTTTCCCAATAGTCAAAAAGAAATTAAGTCATTCTTTGACAAGATTAATTTTGTGAGGAAGTTTATTTTAGGGTTTGTTGAGATTGTTAGACCTTTGGGTGACATGATTAAGAAAGACACTATAATTTCTTGGAATCAAGAATCCAAGAAGGCCTTCACTAATATTCAAAAGGTAATTACTAAAGCTCCAGTCCTCATAAGTCTTGATTTTTCAAAGGATTTCTATCTACATTCATTTGCTTCTAAGCATACTATGGTTATAGTGTTAACTCAAAATGTTAATGGGAATGGTCATCCTATAGCTTCCATGAGCACCACCTTTAAAAATGTAAAAGTGAATTATTATATGATTGATAAGAAAGCTTATGAATTAGTAAAATCAATAAAAAAGTATAGACATTACCTCCTTAGAAATAAGGTGCATGCTATATTACCTGATCTAGCCACAAAAATTATGTTGAGTCAGAATGAGCTTGGAGAAAGAAGAGGCAAATGGATGGCAATTCTACAAGAATATGATATAGAGATGACAATTTCAAAATTATTGAAATGTCAGGGTCTACATTAGATGATCATTAGTATTGACCCAAAATTTCATATCATGTAAGTTGATCAACAAAAAAATCAACCTAATGAGTGGTATGACTTTATTATCCATTTACTTGTCAATGGTGTTTATCCCCTAGGATTTATAAGAGAATAAAATAGATCCTTAAGGCTCAAAGAATCTCATTACCTTATTATTAATGAATTTGTTTATACGAGGATCTTTGAGGGAATTTATTTGAGGTGTGTGTCCAAGGAAGAAGCAGCTTGGATTATGACTACCTTTCCTAAAAAATTAGAAAGTGGAAACCCTTTAAGAAGAACCATAGCTCATAATATTCTTAGGGATAGGTATTATTATCCCACACTCTTTAAAGATGCTTATAAGCATGTGAGGGAGTGTCATTCATGGTAGATATTTAGCACAAAGCAACCAAAGGCAGCCATGCCTTTATAAACTATGATGGTAGATAAACCTTGTGCACAATGGGGATTAGACTTTGTTGGAGTAATAAACCCCAATTCATTCAAAGGTCATAATTTTGTCCTGACTACTATAGATTATTTTACTAGGTGGATTAAACTAGTAGCCACTAAGAAATGCAAAATAGAGGAAGTGATCAATTTTCTAGAAGAAAATAGTTGTACTAGTTTTGGAAACCTAGTTTCTTTGGTGTGTGACAATGGATATGCATTCATTTATATTTAAATGATAGAATGGGATTATGACCAAATAATTACACTGAAGTTTTCTTCTAATCAATATCCTCAAGGAAATGGTGCTTCTGAATCCACAAACAAAAATATGATGAAATTTATGAAGAAATCTATTGATGATAAACATAGAACATGGCATAAACTTCATAAGTTTGCATTATGTGCAGATCAAATAAGGATCAAACAAGCAGAGAGAAGCATCCAGATTATTCATAACAAGGAAATCCAATGGGTTGGTACCCTTGGAGCCTCTGGAAGTTCAAATGTAGAGATTATTAAATCACCACAAGTGAAAGAACTTGATACTTAGTCTAATTTAATCTGAAGACATCAACTCTTGAAAGAGCAGTGACCAAGAAAGTTACTATTGGTACTGAGGAGTTCATGTTTTAAAAGGTTGAGCCATTTATAGGATTAAATCCTATTCCAGGACAATAAATAAGGGAGCATCCTATTTTTCAAGAGGATGTAGCTAGTGTGGTACTGGCTCAATCAATAATGGTCTTGGCTAGAGTTCAAAGATTGAAATAGAGGATCCACCAAATTATAAATATAAAAGAAAGATTTGGAAGCTCAGGTCTTCTTGACAATTCTTAAAAATATATTGCAAATGTTGAATAAATCCTTGATGGATGTATTCAAGAATTTGAAAATTATTAAGTCTAGATTGAGTGCTTTGGACCTTCAAGTAGAGATGGCACAAACCTTAATCATCCAGTGGTAGAATTCTCAAGCTCAAATGGAAGAGCTCATCAAGTTACATAAGAACAAAGCATGCCTTGAACTTCAAAATTATCAAACTTAGACATCTGGATATCCTCATGGAATTTTTGACAAATAAACAAGAAGATTTATTCACCTGGAGTAGTGATGTTAAGGACTTAGGCAAGAGAGACACATATTTGGTAAACTAGATTGAGAAACTTCTAGGGAATTTTTTAAATAACCCTTCTCAAACCACTACTTTAGGACTGATTTATGATGAAGAATTCAAGCATAGGGTTGATACCCACATCTAGGGCATCATAGACATCCAATGTCATTCAGCTAAGGACAACTAGAAAAACCTTGATACCATTACTTTTGTAGGGAAGTAAATTACAGAAGTATAATCTGTCCAGGAACTTGTATCTTGGATAGATAGTGAATTTGATAAGTTAGTGGATAAAGAAGGGGATTGTATAATGAATCCTAGAATGGATTTTGAGTTGATCAAGGAGCAATGCACCAAGGTGAAGGACTTTTTTAGATAGGATCAATTGGAAGGACCCACCAATGGAATTCCTAAAGGGAATATTCTTGTTGTAAACTATATGCTAGTCTATTAGCATATACTCTTTCTTATGAAGGTGGCATGTTTTTTGTCACATTGTGGCTTTATATCAAGGTCAATTGTCCTTATCCACATCTAGATATTGTTCAAAGTTAACTAGTTAACCACCTATATTTTATATAAATAGGTAGATAGTTACCATTTGTAAGGAGAGAGTTTTTGAGAAATTGATACTAAGAGCATTTAATAAAACTAAGGAATTATGAAAAGATTGTTTGATCATTTTTGTTAAATGTCTACTCTATCTCTCAATTACATGTAGTTATATTAAATTTAAATTATTCTTATTGTTTGAGTTACATTCTTTGTCATAGGGTTGATAATTTGTGCTAAATGCTAAATTAATTGTAAAGATCTCAAATATGTTTTATTTTATTTGCTTTGTATTTGGATGTATTTATGTTATCCAAATTATAATAGCAAATCTTTAAAGTAAATATAATTATTACTTATGATTCATTTTTTTCCTTTGAAGTTTGCCTAATTTGTGATATAATTTGAGCTTATGCTATTTTATAACATAAAGTGGTTCAAACATGCTCAAACTAATTGGAATTTTATCATATTATTTGAGATGAAAACTTCCAATCACATTTCTTTCTTCTTTACCCTTCCTTTTTTCTTATTTTTATCAAAATTCACTCTAGCTTAAAATTTATTTATAATAATCATTTAGTTTGACTACCAAATCCTATGGATTATTAAGTATTCAAATAGTATAGACCTTGGTGACTCCTAACCACTAAATCAAATAAATATTGTGGACAATTTTCATACTTTTCTTCTATTCCACCACAAACAATCACTGAATAGTCACAAACTGCAACTCATGCCATAGATTCTCAAAATTCTAAAATAAAAAGTGTTCTTCAACACTAAGAGCACATATGGTATAATTAGAAGCATAAATAGACACCTCGGGGGATCGTGCCTCCTTGAAAGTTGGTGTTTGCTAAAGGACTAGTTGAGTTGGTGCTTGACTACTGAAGGGTTGGTGATCCTTGTGGGGTTGGTGCCTCACTAAATCTTGATTCATTGGTTATAGGATTATAGTGAAACTTGTGTTTCAGTGTATTTTATTCCCATAAGGTTATACCACATATCTCTTGTGTTCATATGGTGTATGCTTATGTGGATGCTTATTTATACATTGATTGATGTATGTGTTTGAATGAATGCCTCATGAGTGATAAGTAGAAGTGAATTATTATAATATGGACACTGGTTTTCCCCCTCCTCTCAATAAGTGTGTAAGAGTGTGTGTGTGTGTGTGTGTGTGTGTGTGTGTGTGTGTGTGTGTGTGTGTGTGTGTGTGTGTGTGTGTGAGAGAGAGAGAGAGAGAGAGAGAGAGAGAGAGGTTTTCATAATAATTTTATAAAAGTCATTCCAATGGATTCATTATGTGTTATTAAACTCCATATTAAAGACTAATATAAATTACTTTTAATTGAATTGGGTGAAAATGTCATCATAGGAACTAGTTGAAAGAAGACCAAACTTTGTGAATTTCATCGTTTGTCCTAGTTTTGAATATAACATTACTAATCTTCACCACCACCTTTGAAAAAGACAAATCAAATGTCAAACATGATTGTTTATAATAAATCAATAAGATATGTTCATTCACAAGGATATTCAACAACCTTGGCTTCTCACATGGTCCCAAGTTACTCCCAAATGGAATCTTATCCAACTTATTTAATAACAACATGTTATATATAATTTATAGTGCACAATCATCTACAAGCCAATGATGGATACATAAAATGAACAATGTGAATTAAAAAACTATCATAGGTATAATAACCACAATTAACCCAAATAGATAAATTACATAAATAGATCAGCCCTTATCATATAAAGACTAAAAATTAATAGTTATATTTTGTGGTGCTGATTACCAATAAGTTCCCTGATTCTAGTATAGGTAAAATAAGATGTAAAACATTTTGGCCAAATTTATATGAAATATCTAAGACACATGATCTTTGAGGAAGGAAGTAAAGTGGATCCAAAAAAATTTGAGCTGATGAATAATTGGAATAAACCCAAAACACACAAGAGCCTTATATGAATTTTTTGGCCCCACTAGATATTATAAGAATTTTATCAATGCTGATAAGAAGATTGAGACTCCATTGACTTCCATGTTTAAAATATATTGATTTTAGTGGTAAAAGGTGTTCAAATAAAATCTTTGAACTTCTGAATCAAAAAATGTGTACTATGCTCGTTATGGCTATGGTTGACTTCTCTAAATAATTTGTCATTGGAAGTGATGCTTAGGTAGAAAATGTTGAAGGAATACTAAACAAGGGAAGGAAATCAATGATTGTGAACATGGTGGATTGCCTCTCCAAGTATGCTCACCTCTCCAAGTACACACATATTTTTGCCAAATTTATATGAAGTATCTAAGACACATTATATTTGAAGAAGAAAGTAAAATGGATTAGAAAAAATTTAATCGTATTAATAATTGGCCTAAACCCAAAACAGTAAAGAGACATAAGTGATTTTTTGTGCCCCACTAGATATCATTGAAATATTTTCAATGACTATGGGAAAATTGAAACTCCATTGACTTCCATGTTTAAAACATATTGATTTTAGTGGTAAAAGGTGGAATTTTTCTTTTGAACTTATCAATCAAAAAATGTGTATTATGCTATTTATGGATATTATTAATGTTTTTAAATCCTTTGTCATTGAAAGTGATGCTTAGATAGAAACTATTGAAGGAATACTAAAATGGAGAAGGAAATCAATGATTGTGGTGGTGGTGGATTGCCTCTTCAAGTATGATCACCTCTCCAAGAAATGCCTATTTATGCACTATCATCCATCATTTTACCACATCCACAATTGCAAAAATATTTCTTGATTAGAACTTTTGCATTCATGGTATACCTACTTCAATTCTCTATGATGATTCCATTTTTACTAGTCACTTCTAAATAGAACATTTAAACAATAATGCCACAAAATTTAAAATGATATACAACTACCATCCGTAAAATAGATGGTCAAACAATTTGTTTAAATAAATTATTGGAGACCTATATGAGATTATTTTCCTCTTATCAACAAAATCATGGGGTTGAATGGTTACCACAGATTGAATTATGGCACAATTCCACATATCAAACTACTACTAGGATAACAACTTATGAATCCATCTATCGTCAACCACCACCTTCTGTTATGATATACCTTCTAGGAAGTTCCAAGATGCAAGTAGTTGATGTAACAATCATCACCTACGAAAATTTTCTTAAAAAAATATCAAGGATAACCTTCATTTGGCTTATAATCAGATTGAGAAAGATGATAATCAACACCATTTAAAATAGGATTTTGACATAGGTGTTTCTATTCAAATTTTGCTTTTTCAGATTATAAAGAGAGAGAACAAACTAAAGAGATAATGGACAAGGCATGTGAAGTACCTGGATGAAGATCGCGCACCGTAATCCAGACGCTTGTGAGCACTCCTCTTTGGCTGTGGAAGAATGACACCTGCAAAAAAAAAGAACTTGGACAAAAAGGCGTTAGATGGATAGGCGGTGGGTTGCCAAGTGAAAGCTTGATCCTAGAAGTATGAGAACTTCCTTAAGGGAGGTCAACCCACTATTTTAATAAAAGATAAATGACTGATAAATGATAGAATGCTAAAATAGACTGAAATGATAGCAAACTGAAAGAGAAAAGGAAGCAAAGGCTTACCTGGAAGAAGCTGTCAAACTGGTTGCAGTCACCGGCGTTGGTGGTCTTACCGGCGTCGGTTGTAAAAGGGAGGCCGACGTCGGTTAGTCTGCCGACGTCGGTGAGGGTAATTACCAGTGTCGGTCGGGGAAATGGCCTCCGGACAGGTCTGGTCAGGGTCTTGGTCAAGGCTTAGTCTATTTCTGTTTGAGGGATCTGTGGACGAAGGTCTAAGTCTGCTCTGGGTCTGGTTTGAGGATGGTCTTAGTCAGTTATGGGGTCAAAAGGACAGAGAGGGACAGAGAGATAGAGGAAGCCAATCTGGGAGATAGGAATCTGGGTCTGGGTGACAGTCAGGTCTGAGGGTGTGCTAAATCTAGTTTAAAAGCAGATGACTAGAAAGCATAAAGAAAACAAACATAGTACATACCTGTGCCCTGCTGAAGAAGGTGGTGATCTTGTTGCTGATGATGCCGGATGTGAACCCTGTTGCTGATGGAGAATCCCTGATGTTCACTTGCAGAAGCTTGCTGTATACCTGAGGGAGAGAGTCAGATTGATTGGCAGAGAGGTCAAGTGAAAGGATGAATACAAGGGTCTGATGTAAAGATTGAAGAGTCGAGATGCCAGAGAGAGACGAAGAGAGCGAAGAGGATTCTGTTTGCAAGCTCAAGGGTCCAGGGGCTGCAATGGATGCAGAAAGGGGTAATGAAGGATGCCGACGCCGGTAGTTTCACCGATGTCGGCCGAAGGGTCACCGACGTCGGCGGTCGCAGAATGGGGACAGAGGCTAAAAATAGCCTCTGCCCATTCTTGCACGTCACCGAGCGAGGGGTTGTGGGAAGAACGGTTATGAAGACACTTAAATGGGCGTGGGGGGAAAGATAATGAGGAGATTTGACATAATAAATGCTAGGGGGAAGGTGGATGGATTCAAGGGAGGATCCAAGGTGGCAAGGGTGGGGTGGAAAGGGGGCCACTTTAAAATATTTAAGTTATTTTAATCATATGAAGGCCAAGGGCTAGGATATGGGTTTAAGGCGAACAAGGGGGAGGACCAAGGTGCAGACACGTTTGCGGTGTCTACATTTGCCCCTTTTTGTCTTGTTGGTTGTTCTTGACGAACTGCAAGACAAAAATAGGAGTTGGTTGCCCCAGGAAAAGGATGAGGTGTTCCCCCCTCAAAGCGATAGTCGAGAGAAGGGAACCGAAGATTGAGTGTCGATTTGATAGAGAAACGGATAGAAGAGAGTGAGTGAAGACGCTGCAGTAGTCGTGATTGCGCGTAGTCCACTTCACGGGAGGGTCGGGTCAAATTGTCGCATGTCGAGGGTCAAGGAGTGCCAAAATTGAAGTAACCGGGCCCCAGCATTTAGTCGTCTGCTGATCGGGTCACTCAATCTAAGCTGAAGCTCCAAATGGTCATCGTGTTCCAGGTATCCCAGGCTCAGGAAGTGCTCCCAGAAACATGAAAAAGCCACAAGTAGTAGGGATCAACTGGATTGCGATCCTATACTTGTGAGGGGTCAAAAATAGGGTCTGCAGACAATTCTGCTAACCAACCATGAGGTAGCAACATGCAAAAACAACCAAGGCAACATTGTCTTGGAAGTGGTCGAAGGTCGAAGGATGGTCATTGGTCAAGGGGATGGATGGACGAAAAGATGTGGCCGAGCTAACCTTAGAAGCGTCATGTGATCTGAGTGCTGCCTACATAGCCCTTGTGTGAAGGGCTTCAGGCCAATGTAGTTCTCCCTAAAAAGGGAGGAAGGGTCAAAGAAATTGATTGGTCTTGGTCAAGGAAAATGATTAGTCTTGGTCGAAGAAAATGATTGGTCTTGGTCGAAGAAAATGACTGGTCTTGGTCGAAGAAAATGATTGGTCTTGGTCAAAGTCAACAGAGTTGGGCGTGATAAAAGTCAAAGAAGAGAAGGTTTGTCCATCATAGAGATGAACAAACGGGGGTGGTCGAGCTAACCTCAGAAGATGTGTTATCTGAGTGCTGCCTACATAGCCCTGGTTATAGGGCCTCAGACCAATGTAGTTCAGACTGCGAGGGTCAAAATGATCGATGATGAGTTTGGTCGAGTGTCGAAATGATGAAATGATGAGGGGAAGAGATGTTGCAGCCTTTTCTAAATGGTGTATTCTGCAACATTGGTCGAAAGGTCTTTCATCCCTAGCAATTTTCCATAGTCGTGATGGATGTATGCTAAAAATGAATGGGGTCTATTTATGCTTCAGCAAGTATTGGTTTATGCTTAACATAAATTGGGTCTGGTCGATAGTTTCCATGTGTATTGGTGTCCATGGAAACTATGGGAAAAAGACAAGGCGATACCTGGTGTCATGTTGAAAATGTTGAGGTTGGTTTGAAAATGTTGAAGTTGGTTTGGTTTAATGTGACCAAAGTAAAAGATGAGTGAAAGGCGAATTGCTCTTTCATTGACAAAGACCAAAAAGGACAGCATGGATAGGGGTTGTTAGAACAAAAGCCCCGTGTATGCGTTGCGTCGTGGACCAGTGTTGTGCTAGAGAAATAGTCGAATCACTTGACGTTAAGTAAGCTCGAAGTCCCCTGAGTAGGTGATAGGAGGAGGATAGGGTAACCCAGTTTAAGAGCAGGAATAACCTTGCCCCTTTTATAGGTGACCCAAGAACGACTATAGGCATATCCATGACTCATTTTTTTTTTTTTTTTTTTTTTTGTGCAGGCTGATCGATGCGAGAAGCCTACATAGAGATGTCTTTTGATTTAGTGGTCATGTTGCGAAGCTGATCAATGCGGGAAGCTTCTAAGAAAAGTTGTTGTTTGAAAGCCAGATTTAGTCATAGCCATCCTTCGAGGGAGTGGTCTATATTTTTGCTTTATAATGTTTGAATAGCTGTCCTTCGAGGGATCAGTCTATTAGCTACAGCAATGATGGTACAGCTGTCCTTCAAGGGAGCAGTCTGTCTTTTTGAATTTGACTTTGTGACCTTGTTTATACTTTGACATCTTGATATATTTTTTTTGATTTTTTAATTTTTTTTTGGGTCATGGACAAGACTGTAGAAGTTCAAGGACTCCCCTTTTATTAGGACAAAGCATCCATGCATCATAAAAGGGTTGACAAGTGTTAGGAAGTAGGGTTGATAGGAAAAGGAATGACAATGACAAGGGGTTGCTCAAGGGATGAGCTCAAGTAAAACGTCAAGTGATCGAACACTCGACTAACAGTAGAAATGGTCGAAGATGCAAGACAGAAAGGGGGGCTCAAGGTCTGATAAGTCCCTGGGCCATGCTAGTGCGTTAAGGTCTGAGTCAATTAGAAGCAAACTTGCCCCAATTTGCCTCTTTCGAGATTGGTCAGGTTTTGATTAATGGATGTGAAGTTGGTTGACATTGTCGTTGGTTGGTTGAAAAAGGTTGAATATTTGGTCGAGAGGTCTGGTCGATTGATATTTGGTTGAAGTTTGGTTGAGACTGGTCGAATAATTGGTCGGGGGTTAGGTCGATGGACACTTGGTCGAGATTTAAGATTAAATGAGTGATTGATATGTGGTAGAGACTGGGTTGAAAAGTTGGTCGAGGTTTGGATGAAGGAAGAATTCCCCCAGCGGGTAGGGAGAATGTTTGAAAGATTGGTTAAGGTCGGTTGAGGTTTAATGGTTAGATGGATGGTATTAATGTCGAATAAGGGGGTCAAAGGCGGCAAAGGGACCACAGTCTAGCGTGGAGACCCCGATTTAGGCGATGAGGTTGGAGAGGCATGGGTCGGGGTTGATGTTTTGTTGAAGAGGTGGTTAAGAGGGTCCTTGGTGAGAAGGAAATCATTTCTCCGTTGTTGACGAATGACAGCTTTGAGAGCACAACAATGCTCAGTGTCATGTCCCGGAGTGTGATGATAGTTGCAAAATTTAGATTTGTCGAACCAAGAGGGTCTTGATCCGAGAGTCGATGAGAGAGGCGGTGTTGAGGGTTTATTGATAACGTGGTCGAGAAGAGAGGTGTCATTCGCCAGACATTGGCGAATGGCAACCTTGAGGGCACAACAATGCTCCGTGTCGTGTCCAGGTGTGCGATGATACGCACAAATGCAAGTGTCGTCGAACTAGGGTGGTTTTGGTCGAGAGATTGATATGGTCTGAGAGGCAGGAGGTCGATACGATATGACTGCAATAGTTGTTGTAAAAGCAAGGTATAAGAACCTGCTAATGGGTCTAGATGTCTTATTGCAGTAGGGGTTGATGACTTTGGTTTAAGAGGCATAAGAGGCGTTGGTCAATGGTTTGAGGGAGATATATGTTTGATGGGTTGAGGGAGTAATGGAGGCGACGTGCCTCTGTGAAGGATGGGAGTAGGTTGTATTCCTATTAAAGTGGATGGATGTGGGCCCAAGATTGAAGGTAATGACGAAGGTGGAGGAGGAGTTCTCTGATGAGGTCTAGTGACTTTCGTTAGTTTGGGTCGAGAGTCACTATTGTGTGAGGCAAGGTTAGATGTGGGTTTGGGTTTGGATGTGGACGAAGGTGAGTGAGATGTAACAATCTCAGGCAAAGGGCAAGAGGAAACCGTGACTGGGTCTTCCTCAATTGAAATGGGTGGAGAGACTGGTTCTTCTCTGGGTGGAGAAGAAATAGGAGAGTGTGGCTCCTCCAGATGGCAGGAGGCAGGGATGATTGTGCCTTCTGCTTGTGCTTGAGGAGTAGGCAAGGTATGGTCATTGGATGAAGGTGGGGCTAATGGTGTAGGTGTGGTCAAGGCATCCTCCAATATAGGAGAAATAGATGGAGTACTAATAGGAGAAGAAGGTTCTTCATCCTTTAATGGAAGAGGTTGGTCAAGGACAAGAGGCAAGATAGTGTTAATCGTGTGAATGTCATGGTCATGAGAATCTTTGGTTATGGTTTGGACGTTGCTCTGAGTAGGCGGATGATTCTAAAATGGTTGTTTGAAAATGTCAATATGTTGGTTGGGTGGGGTGTTCGGGTTATCTAAAACAAGATCCCCCTTGTCGATCATGTCTTGGACGATGTTTTTGAAAGTTCAGCAGTTGTCAATGTCATGGCCTTGGATGCGGTGAAAGTGGCAGAAGTCGGCCTCTCTATACCATGTAGGGAGGGCTTTAGAAGGGTCAAATTGAGGTGGTTGGATTGTAGGGAGATTGAGGACCCCCTGCTTGAGAAGTTTTTCCAAAATGGAAGCGTATGGTTCTCCAAGTGGAGTGTAAGAATGCTGAATGTACCATTGTTGGAATTGTTTGGTAATGCTAGAAGATGTCGAAGGTTGGGAATAATTCATTGTTGTTGAGGATGGTGATCTAATGACCACAGTGTTGGCCACTCCTTTGAATTCGGAATTGGCAGAAGAAGAAGGTCTGGAAGAAGAATGGCCAGTAGATTTTGCGTTGGTATTACGCAATTTGACCTTATCTTCTTCAAGGGCGCAGAGTTCAAGCTTTCGAGCCATGATGAAAGCTTCGTCAAAAGTGTGGAATGTCTGAATCTGAAAAGTAGAAGAGATGTGTCTGGCACATGCTCAAGAGAAGAGCTCGATGAGCTCAGGTTGAGGCAAAGAGAAGGAGAGCTGGTTAATCATGCCCCTCCAACGAGCGACAAAATTGACTACAGATTCGTCGTCAAATTGCTTAATGGAATAAAGGTCTGTGATTGAGACTTGTTTGGTGATGTTGATTGAGAAATGGTCAAGAAATAGTTGGGCGAGTTGGATGAATGAAAAGATAGAGTGTCTGGCAAGAGAACTATACCCATCAAGGGCTGGGCCAGAAAGCGACATAGGGAACGTGCGTAAAAGTAACACATCGTCATGGGTAATAAGTTAACAGGCATGTCTAAATGCCCGTAGATGTTGTTGTGGGTCTTCCTTACTCTGAAAGCGAGTGAATTTAGGAAGCTCCCAATGGTTAGGATATGGTCAAATAGGGACGGAAGGATGGATGGGTTCGTTGCAAATCTAGTCATAAGACAGGACATTGCTTGAGCCAAAAATGGAGGCTTCGAGACTGGACATTTTATCCATCAGCATCTTAATGATGTCTGCTGACAGATTGGCGGGTTGAGCGCCCCCTAGGTTGTAAGGCGCTTGGAAGAGGCTAGAGGAGGCGTGCGACATAGTCGGTTGTACAATGTACGGATGACTAGTCACAGGGGCAAAAGTGGAGGCTAAAGGTGGCTGCGTTATGAAGGTCGAAGGTATAAGTTGACTGGGCACTGCCAAAGGTGGTTGAATGGTGGCACTGGTAGAAAGAGAGGTTGGCACTCCTACATTTGTGGGCGCAAGAGTGTGAGGGGTCGAGACAATCAAGTTCTGATATGATGTAGAACTTGGTTGAATTGCAGGTGGTTGAGGGGGTAATGGAACCCCGATGGAGGTCGGTCTAAAAATAGATGGGGAGGCCAAACTTTGCGTATTGGCCATGATTGGGTTAATAGTTGAAGCGAAAGGCTGAGTCATAAAGGGTTGGGTGGTGAATGGTGTGGATGTCGTCGCCACATCACCCGAAAGGTCTCGCATTGGGTTTCTCGCGAGATAGTTTTGGAGGGCTGCGGTATTGAGGTCCAAGAATCTCTCGAAATCTGGGTCCCCTTCAGGGATGATGGGAATTTGAGTCGGGGTCGAGGTCGGGGTCGGTCCTGTAGGAGTTCTTTCAGTCTCCGAGTGGAACTCCATGATAGGACTGGTTAGGGACGAGGGAGCGTGGTCAAAAAGGAGGGTCAGATTCCAGAAACTGTGTTCTTGAAGTTCTAGAAACTTAGAATGGAGTTTTTGACAGAGAAGGGACAGGTTTTAGGTTGTTGGTTTTGAAAAAAAAAGGACAGTGACAGAGACCGACGTCGGTTAAAAAAACCGATGTCAATAATAGATATGGCCGACGTCGGTCAGATAACCGGTGCTGGTAATAGAGGAAAGTCGACGTCGGTGGAAGAACCGATGCCGGTGACTGTGTTTTCCAGAGAACCAAAAGATTTGAAGATTCTTGGAAAAATAATGAAGAAGGCGTCCTCACTCACTCAAACAAACAGATGAGAAGAGGAAAACAGAGAGAGACAGACAAGCCTAAGCGATAAATCCTAAGAATTAACTTTAGAAGCTATGGCTTATGCCTTAGATGAATGTTTGGGGAGATTGGCTGTCAAGAAGGTCCTAGAAGAAGCAGTCTAGAGCTGGTTTTGGGTTTTGTTTTAGGTGCTCAAAGTCTGTGTTAGGGTCTGGTACGTGGCGTGGTGCTAAGGAGCAAGCTCCCCTCACTTCACGATTTCAGTGGTTAGCTGGTCTCGCTTAGCCAAGATATACCTCACCTAGAGTTTATCCTCCGCCAGAGAACGGAGTGGGCTTCCCCCTTGGTGATGAAATCCAAGTAGGGTCACCGGGACGGGTAAGGTATCCGCTGGGGGATGAAATCCCAGTCGGGCCTTGTCTCAAGTAAGTTTTATGTTCATTTTAGTGCATGTGGTTTGGTAGTGTAACATCAAGTGTCTATGGTTTATTTAATATGCGTCTAAGTTACTAGATGTGGACTACGAAGATGCAAGCACAAGCAGAAATGAATGCAAAGTGTTTTAATGCCCAAGTCAAAATGTGATGTTTGTTATGAAGACAAGTTTGAGAAAGGGTTGAGAGTATGATGTTTAGACTAGTCTAGAAATGCAAGGAAGAAAGATTCGTTTTAGTCCTGCTTATAGTGTCATTGAGAAGAAAAGAAGGAGGAGAAAAGGTAAGAACCTAATGCTCCTAAATGAATGAAGAAGAAAAGGAACCCAGGAGGAACCTAGGGTCCCACCGGGCGTGCCAGAATGTTTCTATTCAAATTTTGCTTTTTCAGATTATAAAGAGAGAGAAGAAACTAAAGAGATAATGGACAAGGCATGTGAAGTACCTGGATGAAGATCTCGCACCATAATCCAGACGTTTGTGAGCACTCCTCTTTGGCTGTGGAGGAATGACACCTGCAAAAAAAAAAGAACTTGGACAAAAAGGCGTTAGATGGATAGGCGGTGGGTTGCCAAGCGAAAGCTTGTTCCCAGAAGTATGAGAACTTCCTTAAGGGAGGTCAACCCACTATTTTAATAAAAGATAAATGACTGATAAATGACAGAATGCTAAAATAGACTGAAATGATAGCAAACTGAAAGAGAAAAGGAAGCAAAGGCTTACCTGGAAGAAGCTGTCAAACTGGTTGCAGTCGCCGGCGTCGGTGGTCTTACCGGCGTCGGTTGTAAAAGGGAGGCCGACGTCGGTTAGTCTGTCGACGTCGGTGAGGGTAATGACTGGCGTCAGTCGGGGCAATGGCATCCGGACAGGTCTGGTCAGGGTCTTGGTCAAGGCTTAGTCTGTTTCTATTTGAGGGATCTGTGGACGAAGGTCTGAGTCTGCTCTAGGTCTAGTTTGAGGATGGTCTTAGTCAGTTATGGGGTCAAAAGGACAGAGAGGGACAGAGAGATAGAGGAAGCCAATCTGGGAGATAGGAATCCGGGTCTGGGTGACAGTCAGGTCTGAGGGTGTGCTAAATCTAGTTTAAAAGCAGATGACTAGAAAGCATAAAGAAAACAAATAGAGTACATACATGTGCCCTGCTGAAGAAGGTGGTGATCTTGTTGCTGATGATGCCGGATGTGAACCCTGTTGCTGATGGAGAATCCCTGTTGTTCACTTACAGAAGCTTGCTGTATACCTGAGGGAGAGAGTCAGATTGATTGGCAGAGAGGTCAAGTGAAAGGACGGATACAAGGGTCTGATGCAAAGATTGAAGAGTCGGGATGCCAGAGAGAGAGACGCAGAGAACGAAGAGGATTCTGTTTGCGAGCTCAAGGGTCCAGGCGCTGCAATGGATGCAGAAAGGGGTAATGAAGGCTGCTGACACCGGCAGTTTCACCGATGTCGGCCGAAGGGTCGCCGACGTCAGCTGTCGCAGAATGGGGACAGAGGCTAAAAATAGCCTCTGTCCATTCTTGCACGCCGCCGAGCGAGGGGTTGTGGGAAGAACGGTTATGAAGACACTTAAATGGGCGTGGGGGGAAAGATAATGAGGAGATTTGACATAATAAATGCTAGGGGGAAGGTGGAGGGATTCAAGGGAGGATCCAAGGTGGCAAGGGTGGGGTGGAAAGGGGGCCACTTTAAAATATTTAAGTTATTTTAATCATATGAAGGCCAAGGGCTAGGATATGGGTTTAAGGCGAACAAGGGGGAGGACCAAGGTGCAGACACGTTTGCGGTGTCTACAATAGGTGACATTGCTTTTAACTAGATATAACCTTATAATATGTATTTAAATATGATGTGCTTTTATAAAATATAACCCATGTTTCATGCTCCTTATAAAGTGCTCCAAAATATTGGGGTTGTGGCATAAAAATTGAATTTTCCCTCCTTATATAAAATCTATCATTATTTACATGTCTCATTTATGAAGGTGGTCATTCAACATGCTCAAATCTAAACTGCACTCCTCGAGTTTGACACAAAAGGATCTATTCTCCTAGAGCCTAATTTTATCCTAATCATGAACTACTACCATCTTTGTAGCCATGATATCATAAATATTCTCGTTGAATGGGGCATCAAGCAACTAGAAGACACATTGTGGGAACTCATACTCAAGTTATTATAATAGTTTCCTCATCTAAAGCTTCGAGGGAAAATATTTTTTTAAGGGGTTGGACATGTTAGGCCCCCTTTCTTCTAACTCATTTAATTTTAATTGGTGTTATCAATAAAACCTTAGATGCATATGCTTTGTAAGTCATCCCATTTTCCATTTTTAATTATCGCACATGTATGGGATTTTTTTCTCTTGGGTAGATTAGCTCAAATAGAGAGCTTGTGTAAGAGGAATGATCATCAATTGAATATTTTTTTTTAATTGATATGTGCTGAAAGGAGAATTCTTCTTGAAGAGGCCCACGAAAATTTTTAGTGTGCTTTGTTATTTTAATACAATATTGTTGTCTTCTTTCAGTTTAGTGCATATGTTTTATATTTATATTGTAAGATTAATGTGTGCAAATGGGCTCACAATATATTTTCAACTATGTTGATGTATACAAACTTGTTACACATACTGTTCAAACCTAATATAGGCACTAGCTTTAGATGAAATATTTGAACGTCGAAGGGACATCCAAAGATATAGACCCTAGTTGAGTTGGTTTCAAAAAGTAATGGAGAATCATTGGTTGCCAATCCTGTTGAGTAACATAGCATTGACTATTCTCAAGAGTTGGATGAAAGTTCTTCTCCAAAGGATGAAAATGATCACTTGGTTTTCACTAAAGTTCTCACGATCTCACATATGTGACCATTGTTATCAAAAGAAAATTTTAGTCCCTCTAAGCATAGAGTTAAAAAGAGGGAAGGTGAAATATTGTGTTGCAATGTGTTGAATTACATTAAAAAGGGAACACAACATACCATGAAGGCCTTTCATTCATATATGGTAAGGTGGGTGCTTATTACACTCTATTGAGGATGTTGTTGTGGTTGAAGATTTAACTCTTTTGCTCTTGTAAATGTTAATGCTATTTTTTTAGTTCTCTTAGGATGATAGACTTGTTTGTTCCCTTTGGATAAAGCACATTATACATTATGTAAGGAACATAAATGTATATTGTCAAATAATGTATATTGACATGCACAAATCAACTAGAAAATTGAAGTTTATGAATTTAAAGGAACACAATATCTTTGAGAATAGTTGACAAAGAACATGCTTATTGTTTATGTGACATACTAATCAACTACAAAATTAAAGTTTGTGAATTTATATAAACAAAATATATTTGAAAACAATTGACAAAGAACATGCATATTATTAAGGTGAGATATTACTAGTTGATATTTTTCCCAATCCTATGTTTTTGGACAATTGTTAATGGCAATATAATAACTTATGAGTTATTAAGAAGACTCCATATACATATTAAATATTTAGGATATTTTTCCATGTGATATAATTATTCAATTCAATTCTCTGTCAAAGAAATCTACACCGTATAGTATGATCCTTGAGCACTGAATTAAAAAAGTCAATCTCACATAAACATAAGTTTTTAAATATAAGCCATGCATGCTTCTTAGTCAATGGATGCACAAATAGACTTTCATCAACTTACAGAGAGAAGATCTTTTAAATAATATTAAAGAAGTCAATCCAATGGGTTCGTTTCTTCTTAGTCACTGTCATTCCGTGTTATTAAACTGCAGATTGAACATTGTTATAAATTGCTTTTAATTGAATTGGGTGGAAATGTCGTCGTAAAAATTAGTTGAAAGCAGAACAGAGTTTGCGAATTTCGCCGTTCGTCCCTGTTTTGACTCCAATGTTACTCATCTTCACCATCGCCTTTTGCAAAAGCCAAATCAAATCTGACACCGAACAATCCTCTGATGGTGCCGGCATACTTTTGAACCACGGTTCTGGTAGAAGCATCACCCCACAGCCGCTGATCCGATTCGAGCGCAGTGTTACCGTCCCTCACATTCTTGAAGAAGCTCTCATCGAATTTCAATTGGCTTCCTTTTTCCAGAGCCACGCGCTTCGAACCATCGCCACCCGCAGGGCAAAACGATTGCAGTTGACTTAGATATGACGTGCCGATGGTTGGATCAGCATTTCCTGCCGCCGTAAAATTGTAGTCTCTGTAACTGAAAAATTGGCAATCAGTTTGTCCGATTGTACGTGCTCCTGCACCACCATCAGCGATTTATCATTTGTGTATAATTTATGATTTATCATTTGTTGGACCCTTACTCTACATTGCATTGTCAATATTGTCATGTATTAGGAATGGATCCAATTACATGGTATTGGTTGAATGTTTTGAAGGTCATTTAAAATGTTGAAAATGGTGTTTACAAGATGACTTGTCTAGTGAAGGTGTAAGGTTTAGAGATTGGTCTTTATATCCCATTGTAGCCATTAGACCTATGTATATTTGTGTTTTTGGATGTTATAAGATATTTAAGGATAAGATTAATATCATATCTTTAATATTAATATATAAGATAAGATAAGATAAGCTTGGAATTCAATATGAAGTTGGATAATTAAAGCCAAAATGTTTTTTCTCGCTGAGCAAGAATTATGAAATAGAAGGACAACAAATTGGTGTACAAGACCAATAGTTGACACTAGAACTTGTGATCTATTTATTTGAAGATGTTATAGAGGTAATATATGAACTATTTATGTGAATGAGAAGTCTTGGCAGTGTCCTTATAGGGGTTGAAAATAACATTCATTAGGACTATGTTTTTAAAGTTATAGATAGTTTTTTGTGTATGAGTGAAATTGATGTCCCTGAGTCATTATGACCAGAGTTCAAGAATTAAATGCACATGAAGTTTTTATACAGGTCTTATAGGTTCATTTTAATGTTTTTTAATTTATAATAAACTCCTATGAAGGTGTGAAAAGCCAAATTCTTTGACTGGATCTTGAATCCTGTTTGTAATTCTGAATGAGCATATGAAAGTGATCAGTTCGAGGTCTTTTTCCATGTGTGGTAAATATAATAGAATTAGTGATGATCCTAAGGTTATGTAATTTTTTTACATGTGTTTTTTTATGATTTTATGTGTTAAATTTGAGTGTACGATTTAGTTATGAGAGGCAAACGTTTTGGGTATGTAAAGAGCTAGTTGTGAGTAGTGCTAATGATGTGATCCAAGTAGTGAAAAGACTAAAAGGTGGTATGGACCTATAAATATGTTATTAGGGATCTATTTTAGGCTCAATAATTTTCAATAAGGCTAAGTGTGACGTGTTAATTAAGAAGGCCTAATTGCATTAGGTCTCTTATAGGCCTAATTGTGGTTTTGGTCCATATGAGTGGTGACCGACCTATGTAATGGATGTTTCTCCTATGAAATGTGTTTATTGATACATTCCAAATGTGATTCAAGTATTAAAATATTTTTGGCCTACCAATGTATGTTCAAGCAAGAGTCTTGTATTTATACAAGGCATAATAGGCCTATTTGGGCTTGAAAAGATTAATGAGAGTAAATGCAAAAAGAAGAATACATGGAGGAGAAAAATGAAGTCATGTAGACAATTAGAAGGTAGTAGATAATTAGTCATGAATATCTAAAAAAAACTATACAGATGATGAGGAAGGTCATATGACCTAAATTTGTCAAGAAAAGAACTAGTTGAGCGAAGAGGCCTACTGGGTTGATTGAGAGAGATAGAAGAGTGTGGAGAGAAAACAAAGGTGATAATCATCAATTGAGTGAGAAACAGATATCTAAAGGTGATTATATATTCTCAATGGTTGAGTTAGTGCTGAATAACCTAGGGTTCAATGCCTCCTTGCAAGTTGGTACTTGATAAAGGACTAATTGAGTTGGTGATTGACTAGTAAGGGGTTGGTACTCCTTGTGGGGTTGGTGCCTCACTAAATCTTGATTCATTACTTATAGGACTATAGTCCAAGCTTTATTCCAGTGGGTTTTATCCCCCATGAGGGTTTTCCACATATCTCTTGTGTTCATATGTTGTATGCTTATGTGGATGCTTATTTATGCATTAATTGATTTATGTGTTTGAATGAATGCCTCATGAATGATAAGTTGAAGTGAATGATTTTATTAAGGTCACTGATTCATGCCCCCCTCCCCCCCCTCTTTGTGTGTGTGTGTACGAGAGAGAGAGAGAGAGAGAGAGAGAGAGAGAGAGAGAGAGAGAGAGAAGAGAGAGAGAGAGAGAGAGAGAGAGAATATTTTTATAATAATTTTAAAAAAGTCATTCCAATGGGTTCGTTACATTTTAGACACTATCATTTTGTGTTATTAAAATCCATATTGAACACTACTGTAAATTGATTTTAACTAAATTAGGTGGAATTGTCATCGTAGGAGCTAGTTGAGCTGTGGATCTAATTATTGTAATGGGATGTCTAATTATTGTTTGCATGAGATCTATTTAAGAGACTCATGGGCTATATTTTAAAGGGTGAGGGATCAAAGCAGGGATTCCCAAGGTGATAGATAGAGAGAGCAAGGTTGGCTCCTCATAGTGTCATAGTGCCAAGTGTGTATGATTAGGTAGATCTGCAGGAGAGCAAGGTCTCATAGAAGATCCACAAGGGTGTTGGTTTGGAGGACAAGGGTTCTTCATGGTATGTAAGATCAGGTTGATTTGCAAGTGTGCAAAATCAGGTAGGAGATCTACATGGGTAAGTAAGGTCAGTTGATCTGTAGGTGTGTGTGTGTGTGTAATGTCAAAGGAGATCTACGGGGTAGCAAGATCAAAGGAGATCAGCAACACAATAGGGAGCAAGATCAGGTGAGATCTACTTGGAGTACATTGTGTACTCCGTGTACTGGCAGTATTGTTACTGACTAGTTGGAGGTGAACAACAACTCTGTGTTTGAGTTGTTTGTTGTGACCGTAGTTGAGAGAGTGAGCTCTTGAAGAGATTTATTGTTTACTCCCTAGGTGTGTGGGAGCCCTAGAGGAGCGTAGGAGAAGATTGTGTCATCTTCTTTGTTGTATTTCCTTCTAGAAGAGTATTAATACAATTAGGTATTGTCTCTCATATTCTGTGTTATTTCTGAATTCTAGTTACTTATTACTTTTGGTTAAATTCTGTGGTTAGTTGCTTGTACATGGTAATCAATTGTGCTTCTTAGGTCCTGACAAGTGGTATCAAAGCTTTATGTTCTAGATCTTGACACTTTGACTTTTGAATATTTCATTCATTCTTTTCTTCCTATAGTGCCCTCACCCACCATCAACCCATTTATATATCAAATATATAAAATGAAGCAAAATTTGGAAATCTACCTTGCTATACATGAAAGTTATTTATTATAGTGTTAAATTCCATTTTTTTTAATTACATTAAGACATTTTAAAATTTTACTCTAATTTTTATGAAGCACATAAAGAAAGGAATACATCAATGAGACAATGAATAATTCAATATTTACATATTTATAAATTTTAGGGTTTTCATCAACACATCACAAAATGTTCAATAATGTATCAGCAAAAAGGATGATAAATAATATTTTCCACTTGTAAAATGTGAGTGAATAACACAATATTATTATTTGATAGGAACATATGAAGAACACAACAAAAAAAACATAAAAGGGTTTGGTTTCATCCATCTCAGATAACATTTACTATAATTGGAATAAAAGTATTTTTTTTATAAAAATAGTAATAACTTTTATTCCTATGTACATGGAAAAACTACATCTGTTCCATCCAAATACATTTAAGTTTACAGTAAAACCATAAATGTTTTTAGGTTATTCAAAGTAGGTACTAGGAAACCTTAATTTCGATACAAACATAACATAGTTTGGTTTGATATAATAATTAATTACTTTATGTGCCATGTAATTGAAAATCTTAATTTGATACAAAGATAATAACTATTAATGATATGTTCATGAAAAACTTTGGGGATTACATCCACACACCAATGAATGTTGTGTTTTCCAACCCATGACATGCATGTAAATATGAATGTGACACATATATGAACACAGTGAAATGAATTTATAAAACATATAGTGATTTCATTAAAAAACCAACAAATTTGGCATAAGATGTAAATGAAAACATGATGATTATGTCATTTGAGAAATGGGTAATTTTTCATCCCTCTATAAAATATCTTCCAACATAGCCATAGAAGACACAATAACAATAACAGGAACATGGAAAGAAAACTAACATATTTGTAGGTTCATTTATGGGAAACATAACTTTGTGTAACATTTCATCACTCTATAACATAGTGGTAAAAGTTTATTCAGATGTGAAGGTAAATTTAAAATTCATGAACACATTAATTTTCATCCCTCCATTCCAAAAATGAAAATCTCTATATGAAAATTTTCACGGTTGAGAACCTTTGGGAAGGTTCCATGATCATTTGAGGGGATGAGGTCCATTAAAGTCAAGGTGATACATTTATTGGTATAACATTCTATCACTCCATTAACATACTAGTACATGTTTAATCATATCTGAAGTCACACCAAAAAAACATGAAAATATAAAGCAAAAAAAATAGGAATGTAAAAGGTACATAGCCAAAATCAGGGACATAGAAGGAATAATAACCATAATAGGCATGTGAAAATATAAAAATCTAGGAACATTGTCTAGTGGTGTGTAGGGAAAAATTAACTTGTCATAGTAATGGAGAAAAAATCATCTAGTCATCTGAAAAATGGTAGTGGCTTCTGCATTAATGAGCCATACATTTCCCATCCCAAGTTCAAATTTATTAATAACACCACAAAGTGAATGGAAAACATAGGAACAACAAATATGTCATTCCATTAACATATCAGTAAATGTTCACTCATATGTGAATGCATGTAATAAATAACATGAATAAAGAAGGCACAATAACAATAAAAACCAAGTGAAAATAAACTATTTATCCTTCGAATTGTTACACAAAAATATTTTAAATATATGAACAACAACTATGCCTTTTCATTAATATACTATTTAGCAGTTAATTAGATGTGAATGCATGCAACAAGAAACATGAATAGAAAAGGCATAATAACAGCAAATACCAAGCAAAAGTAAGTTGTTTAACC
The DNA here is from genome assembly GCA_037957365.1 of Torreya grandis. Lineage (NCBI taxonomy): Eukaryota > Viridiplantae > Streptophyta > Pinopsida > Cupressales > Taxaceae > Torreya > Torreya grandis. The sequence continues at coordinate 117,385 of JARHVA010008286.1, read as the reverse complement.
CTAATTTATATTAGGAATTATAACTGGGTAGATAGGTTCATGATATATAAATGATTGGGGATGAGGGTAAATATTAGATCTATAATAGGCTAATTAATGTCCTAAACTCATATGTAAAATATGTTGAATTTATTAGACTAAGATAAGCTATCAATGGAAAGTATAACTATGATAGATATATTAATAACATAAAATAGATTACTTATCTAGTTTTGATGCTAATAAAGATCTAGATCTAGTATAGGTAGAAATAATGCAAGAAGATGGTTCTTAATCAATCATAATATTATGTGTTTGGTGCTTCTACCTCTTTGTATAGTTGTTTCATCCTCAAATGGTTTCTTTGATGTTAATATCTAGGTTTGATGCTAGTGTCCAATATAGAATATAAACTCAAATAGGATGTGACCACCTGTTGGGTGAATATTTTGTCGTCAACTAACTGATGACAAAATGGGTATATCAACCACAGCATAGGGGGATTTACACCACGAAAAGTGTGGGTTTACTAAATCTAGATGAGGTAAATCTCTCCTCTCATCAAGGGGAGGTTCCCTATTAATATTTATACACTAGATAAGTAAGTATAATTAAGCAAAAAATAACACATGGGGTGGTATAGCAACCTCTACCTCTCTTTTTTCAGAGGTAATGTATAAAGAAGAAAAGAGGGAAATCCTGGTCCTTAGCTAACAACATTCCTCTTCTTTCAAGAATGATATTCACCATGAAGCAAAAAATTACCTGAAGTAACGAAGTTCACAAGAACACTCACATAAGCACAAAGTCTTTCGTAGTCTCCTTCACCGATCTGGAACAAACGTAACCGTAGAATGAAATGAAGCACAAAGTCTCCGCCTCAAACTACAAAAGATAACTGAATCTCAAAGATAAGAGTAGCTCAAAGTCTATTCTCTACCTTTTAGAAGCACTCTCAGATAATATTAACACACCCACTTTGCTTATTAAATTAGATAAACAAGAGATTATCAGGAAAGAGAACATAAGAAACTATTTCCTAGACAACACAGATAACTTCAACACAAAGTCTAAAATAAACCTGCTTCTCATTCATTCAACAAAATATGATTTCCAATTTTGAGCACAAAGTCTCAAAAATTGCTTCAATTTCGGCAGAGTGTTTGCTCTTAATTTTTCCAATCCCATTTACAAAATAGGTCTCCACTATATATAGGGAGAAACTCTCAAAATTCAAAAAATAATAAAATACAAAAATATCCTAGTCAAAGATGACTTATCTTTGACTTTGAGATATTTTTCTGAACTTTTTAGATGTAATTACATATTACAAAATTGTATGCACTTTTTACAAAACAAAAGTGCATAAGGAAAGAAGAAGAGAGAAGGGGAAAAATTTTAGTTATTGATGCCAAATTTCTTCAGATGAGCATCGTACATAGCAATGGATGCCTGAATTCCTATGATATCTGGCACAATCGTGTTCTTGGAGATGACTCTGGCTTTGATTAAGGCATCCTGCAATGCTGTGATGGCCTTAGCATGACTAGTTAACCTAGATTTTAGATTATCCAGAGTCAGCTGCGTATCCAGGATATTGTCCACTGAGGTCATTGAGAAGGCCTTTTCTTCAAAATCTCTCTGAATCATCCCTTTGAAACTCTGAATCATTTCTTCTGCAAAGAAAAATTGATTATCCCTTGAAGTTAGGTTGTAGGGAAGTTCTTCCAGTTTATTGAGAAGACCCGTGTCTCTCTTCTCGCTAGCATCTCTGGAAGCTTTGAGATTCTCAATTAAATCCTTGAGTACTTGGATCCTGAAGATCAGTGACTCTTTGATCTCAATGTAAGAGTCTTTGCTGGAGATGACACCGATAGATATCAAGGTGCTCTTCTTCAGATCCTTCATCTCTTTCCATTTCTTAAGATCTTTTTCTAAACTATCAACCTCCTGAGAGATAAGAGAGACCAGGTCATCTAATTCTGCCCTCACCTTCCTCATCTTGCCTAGCTTTTTTGCAACCTCTGATAATAAGGAAACACCCTGAGTATGCATTTTTTCAACATATTCCTCCAGAACTTTTCCCTTTAAGTAAGTCTTCTCTGCCTTTTGAATGACAATGTCATCTATGGAGAAGGCCTCTGGAGTTGCTACTTCAGGGGGAAGAGTGAACCTTCTTATTACTGCCATCAGTTGTTCTATCTTGGCCTTGTAATAATTCTTCATCTCCTTCTCTCGATCGAATTTTTAGACCATGATGTCCATAGTAGACTAAAGGTCACTTTTCGCACCTTCATGAGTAACTTTGTCAAGTTCAACATGAGAGATGGAATAGCTATTCATTTCAAAATCCTCAAGGGTTGCATCCTATGGAGGCTTAGCTATTTTCAAATAAATTTGCCCTTTTTTCTCGACCAATTTTGAGAGGATTCTTGGCCTCTTCGGAGTCTTAGCTTTCACCGACACTATTTTTCCAAAATTGAAGTCATCTAGAGAGATGGATAACTTCTTTCTTTTGGGTGTGAATGTTGACATCCAAGGCAGGAGAGAAGTACCCACTGTAGCCATAGTTCCCTGAACTGGTCTTATTGTGGCGGCTTCTACACTGCTAGTGGTGACAGTGGTCGCAATTGGGGTAACAAGTGAAACTGTACCAACTACTGATTCTAGTTCTTATGCAAAACTTTCCCCCAAATTGAAAGAGGGAGATGACAAACTTGGAATGGACCCAGAGGAGTGAGGAGTACCTACAGAAGCACCCTGAGGATCACCAAATATAACCCTGGAATGGGAGGTGACTCCAGAAGAGGGAACACTGATAGGAGAGAGAGAAGAAGGAAAAGCCATAGGAGATTGAGATAGAGAAGGAGAAATGCTCTTGAGTGGTTATGCTTCTCCTTGTGAAGGCAGGGGTCTAGTGCTTGGCTGTCCTGACGATCGGTCATCTATTTCCATTGGTTGGACTACCTGTGCCTAAGGACTCTATTCTTCAATCTCTTTAGTTGCCGCTTCTGGCTCTTCAGTAGTATTTGGCTTTTTGGAAAAAAAGATGATTCTAAGCTTGTGAGGCCTAGAAGGGGAAGGAACATCACCTTTGTTCTTGGTCCTATTCTCAGCCTTTTTCTTCATCTCTGCTTGGTGATCAGCCTCTAATCCCGTGATAAATTCTTTTAATTTGATCCCTCTGGCTACTAACCAATCATTAGTGTTAGCCAATATTGGTTTGAATCTTTTTCTCAAAGAAGTAAATTCCTTCTGAGACCACTAAGTTGGAGGAAGAGGGGAGTTAGCAACCTTTTCAGCCAGGTATCTGCTATTGATAATGTTCCTGTCATCGGCCAGATTGGAGGGAATCTCTGCAAGCCCCAGATATTCAATTTGCTCTAGGGTCAGCCTGCAATAGTCCATATTTCTAATTTCTTCAGCCATCCTTAGGTCTATCCAGATGTCTTCAATAATAGGCTCATGGAATTGAGTTTTTTGCCTGATCTTATCTTTGACTCCCCTGTAGTCAAATTTGTCTCTTCTCTTGAACTGCTTCAGGGTGACCATCTGCATCTCTGTTTCCATGACTTTGGCTTTGGTTGCTGCTACAATAGAATACCTATCAATTTCAATTGGAAACCTGAAACCTAGCTTTTTCAGCTCCATTTGTCTAGTATGCATGACAACCAGTTGTCGGCAAAGTTCCATTAGAACTAACATGTTAGAAGGGAATATGGGGAGCATATAGGGGTAGCCTTAGAAAAAGCCCACCCGAAGATAGCAGAAGGTGGGAAACTGAAGGAACATGCAGCTGTAGTCATTGACAATTGTCCATGCCTCGTCTGATACTCTATTTTGCTCAAGTTGAGGGTTGAAGAGGCATAAAAACATGGTAAAGAAAGCGTCATTCACCCTTTTGAAATGGCCGGTTGACCCTTAAAGCGTCAACTGAGGGTAATATGAGTAGACTGGGGTGGTATTTCTATCTCCTTCAATCATTAAACCTAGAAAAGTTCACATTTAAGCAGCTATGTACACAAGGTATGAGGTCATATAAAACTTAGAAGAAGTCTGGACCTTGGTTAGCTATTCGTAAAGGGCGTTGTTGATTTGTTCACCCCAAAAGATGATTGCTTACCTTGGAGGATGATCTTGATGAATGGGTACATCCATTGATGGAATTGCGAGGAAGATGGGAGGCCTCTCACTCTGCTAAGAAGGGTGATCAAGTGACCAACTTCTTCAATGAAATTGCTTTTAGGAAAGTTTCATGGCCATCTGGATAAACTGGACTTGGGTGCCTTCAACCACCTATTGTTCATGACTTTCTTTTCCCTCTTAGGGTCTTTGTCGTATTCCTTCTAGGCTTCCATGAAGTCAATCTTGGTTACTTTAGTAGCTGGAGGGCACTTGAAGACTTTATCTATGAATTCAAGATCTAGTTGAATTACCACATTATCACTGGCATCTGAGCCTGACCTTGTCTCTTTGTTGTAGAAGCGGGCACATTGGAGGATGAACTCGATATGATGTTTTGCCACTGGGAAAGTAGCAACCAAGTGGATGTTGCTTTTAATGATCCTCTTTATTTTGGTGCTTGGGTTTGTCGCCTTCGTTCGAGCCACAAAATCAGTCATATCTACATGGCCAATTTTGGTATCCCAGATGTCGTTGACATTGGGGGTAGCCGAAGTGAGCGAAAAGATGCCTTAGTATTTGTACTTCATCATCTTTACTTTTTTGGGATACGACTCTGACATTGGAATTGGTCTTGATCTGACAGGTGTTGATGAGAAAGAGTTCTCTAAAAGTACTATAGTCATGATCACAAAATTAGGGGAGAGTGGACGAATTGGGGAAAATGCATTTTAAGTGATCTTGGTCAATGGAGGTCACTTAAAAAGGCTAGGTCAGAAAAAGGGGTGGAAAACACGGAAGAAAGGGAAAGGACAAAAATCCTCTAGAGCTAGAAAAATATGGAGGAGGAATGTAAAGGCAGTGAAATGCGCTACCCTTATAGGTGAAATGACAAAATGCAAGGGCAATGAAATTTGCCACCCATGTAGGATCAGCCTGCACAGGTGGCAAATTTCACCACCCTTGTAGGTCGAGGGAAAAAGGTAGGGTCAGTGAAAATCACTGCCCCTGCACATGGGATACGCATCGGTATGGGTGGTGAATTTTGCCACCCCTACACGTCTAGCATGGAGGGTGCATGGGCAGTGAAATTTGTTTCCCGTGCACAGATGAGTCAGCACAGGTGACAAAATTCACCACCCACGAAGGTGAACAGGGGCCAAGATGCATGGGCAGTGAAAATCACCACCCCTGCGGGCTTAGGTGAAATCACAAATAGAGGTGCAGGTAATGAAATTCACTACCCGTGATGGGTCTAAGAAGATCAAGGGCAATGTGGAGAGACGGTGATCTTAGCCGTCTTAGTCGGTAGGAAAAATTGGAAAACTGCGGGTAGGGGTGTGGAATAAAAAAAAACACAAAACAACTTCCATAACAAAGGAAAGAAACTAAAAATATAAATAAAAGACAATAAAAGATAAAAACAAAACCTACCTAGAATGTTGTGCGTGCCACGAGATCAAATCTACAACAACGCACTTCATATCGTCTGCAGGGTCATCCAAATGCTAAGGGCAGGAGGAGAGGAGGAAGAATGACGAGAAATGAGCTCAAATTAGTTTATATAGGGTGAAACATGCCCCCAACCACTAGCCGTGTGTGGCAATAAATGATGTGCATAAAAATTGAGGCATGCTTGGGTGGAAATATTCACCGCCCTTGCATGTTTGGGTGAGTTCAGATGTAGGGGTGGAAAAATTTGCCGCCCTTGTAGGTCAGGATGCAGGGGCAGCAAAATTTGCCTCCCTTGCAATAAAAATACACAGACGGCAAAATTTGCCACCCTTACATTGCAAGGGTTAAAATGTACTGGCGGTAAAATTTGCCGCCCGTGAACAAAAATGGAAGAAAAGACTAACTCTAAAAGGGGCAGTCTGGGGAAAGGGTTTTCTTGGTCACAATGAGATCATAACTACTTTCACATTTCTAGGCCAAGATGAGAATGAATTAAAAACCTGTCTCAAAAAACAAACTTAGAGAGACGAAAGACAAAATGAACAAGTTTTGTAGGGGGTTGTTCCCAAAAATAGTTTAAGCTAATTTTGAAAACAAAAGATGGCTCCTGTTGGGAAACTTCTATTAATCAAATCAATTAATGGGAGTAGAAACCAGTCTCTAAGTGCCTTCATCTAAGCCATTGGGCTATGGAGTCAAGCCAAAAATGAAAGAAAACTAGACAAACCATAAAAATTGTACTTATATACAAACAGACTTATCCAAACCTCAAGGATTGAACAGCTTCAGATGCTACCCACTATGAGGTAGTGAAAATGGTGTTCCATATTGGTACTCTAGCAAGAAATTAGCCTCACCACAGAGCTATCGAATGGTGAACGGGCCTGTCCATAGGGAGTCAAATTTGCAGTGCATCCCTTTTGGTTCTCGCCTCTTGTCCCACAACAAGACTTGATCTCGACTTAGAATTCATGAACTTTAACTTTTTTTATCAAAGAGTGCCTTCACTCAGTTTTGATGCTCCTTAATCTGATCCATTACCATGGCTCGACACTCATTCAACTTGTTCAGAAACATGATTCTTTTGTCAATTGAGCTTTCGAAGGTTGAGTCTTCGATTGCTTTAGTTAACTTGAGCACTGGTAGTTCAAGGGTGATGGAGATTTTTGGATTTAATACATATAAAAATTGGGAAGGTGACATAACTATAGCCCTTTTAGGTGTTATCCTATCTGCCCATAAAGTGTCATACAATGTTTTATGCCATGTTCTCTGATTGTCATCCACCAACTTCTTGATAATAGTGACCAGGTTCTTGTTACTTGATTCTGCTTAGCCATTTCCTTGAGGGAAATAATCTGAAGTGTGGGATAAGGTAATCCCATAATAAAAACAAAATTGAGTAATTTCATATGATGAAAAATAGGTTGCATTATCTATTACAATTTTTAGTGGGACCCCAAACTTGGTGATGATATTTTCTTTGAAAAAACTGCACACCACCTCAAATGTAGAATGCTTGGTTGGGATGGCCTCCACCCACTTAGTAAAATAATTCATTGCCGTGAGGACAAAATCATGTCCTGCACTCGAAGATGGGTTGACTACGTCAATGAAGTCAATACCCCACTACTGAAATGATTCTTTGATCACTACCAGCTTGAGAGGCAAAGCAGGCAGCTTAGGCTTTCCAACGAATTGTTGACATAATTCGCACCTATGCACCCATTTGTAGGCATCTTGGAACAATGTCAACCAATAATACCTAGCTTGTAGAATTTTATGCACCATCACCGGCGTAGAAAAATGCCCTCCACAAGCCAAATTGTGGAAAGACTCTAAGAGTTTTTTTTGTTGCGCCTTATCAACACAACGAAGAAATGCCCCGTCCAGGTTTCTCTTGTAAATACCATTGTCCCACAAGACATAACCAACTGATTTTAATTTAACATTCTATTTCTCTTTAAAAGAAAGATGAGCGGGACACTCACCATATGTCAGAAAATGAGCAATTTTAGAATACCACTCATCAGTAGTTGCAACAAAGAGGACCGTAGGCATGCCTTTGATCTCTACTTCTTCACTTTCTGCTTAACCTGAAATGTTGTTGGTGATCAACTGGCAAAGGCCCCTTCCTTGCATGAGTTTGGTAGGTTTGCTTTCCATATCAAACTCTTGAGTCTTGGCGATCCAGTTACCTCTCTTCGTACCGAACTCCTGCTGAGTCAAAATGGATTTTACTATTGTGTCTGATAAAAGAAATTTAGTGTGAGAATTTAGGATATAAAAATTGAAATGCTTGACTACTTTGACCAATGCCTATGCATGCTTCTCCATAAGGGAATATTTTAGCTCATGATCTTTAAGTGGAAAACTCATAAAAGAGATAGGAGATTCTACACCTTCTAGATTTTGTTGGACTAAAATAGCTGATAGTGTATGCTTAGAAGCATAACTGTATATTTTGAAACTTTTGGTATAATCTAGACAAACCAAGACTAGTGCATGGGCGATTACTTCCTTAATTTATTTGAATGCTGATTTGCCCTCAGCAGTCCACCTGAATGTAGCATTGTCTTTCATCATGTTGACAATGTGACAGGTTTTCTCAGCAAACTCAGGAATGAACCTTCAAAAAAAGTTCACATTTCCAAAGAAAGAGTGAACTGCAATTTTGCTGGTAAGCAAAGTAAGTTCCTTGATGGACTTGACTCTCTCTCTTAATCAATTTTAATACCTTCACAAGACACGATGTGTCAGAGAAGCTTCCCCTCAGTAACTCCAAACACAAATTTCTTTGGGTTTAAAGAAATATCATTCTGACGACAGTGTTTTAGTGTCTTTTGCAAATGGTGAACATGCTCAGAACGATGTTTTGAAAACATTGTCAGATCATCTAGGTATAGTGCGATGAATTTTCCATTCTCATCTTTGAAATTGAGATCCATCACCCTTTGAAATGTGGCCCCTGCATTTATCAAACCAAAAGGCATTCTTTGATAAGCAAATGTGCCCCAAGGTGTAGTGAATGCTGTCTTATGTTGATCTGCTTCTCTAAATTTGACCTAATTGTACCCCAAAAAACTATTCAGCATTGATAACATTTTTGAACCTGTTACCATCTATAGAACTTGATCCATGATAGAAAGAGGGTAGTTATCTTTTAAAGATAACTGGTTTAATTTTCTAAAATCTACGTAGATTCAAATTTTACCATTCTTTTTCCTGACAGACACTATATTGGCAATCCATGTTGAGTGATGGATTGGGAAAATTATCCAGGCATCAAGCATCTTTTGTATCTCAGTTAAAATAGTACCTGAGATTTTTGGATTATATTGCCTGGACTTTTGCTTGTAAGGTACAGAGTTTAACTTCAGAGTAATATCATGGTGAATGTCATTTGGGTTGAGTGATTTTAGATCATCGTAGGAATAGGCCAATACATCCATATATTGGTGAAGTAGACTAGCAAGCTCAAATCTTTCCTTGGGAGTGCAACATTTCCCAATATTTACCATCTTAGGATCACGCTTGGTTCCCATGTTTACCTGATCAAAATCTTGAGAGGAGTTTGAATATATTCATTGTTTTTTAATAAACCTGTCATGGTTATCAAGCAACTTCTCTAGGGAAACCAGGCCTTTGAGAATCTTATTCCTCTTAAGCTGTAGAAAATCCTCACCTGTATTCATATTTGAATTAGGAGTTGCTTCACATCCTAAAAGTTTACTACCTTCAAAACATACTTGTTCAAAACTATCCTTTTGTTCCAAGACGGTGATGATTTGGTTGTCGTTAGTAAATACTTGCCAATGGCCGGCATTATCAGGTACACTTGGCTAAAAGACCAGTTCAATAGTGTACTTATCTCCCTTAAAGTTGGGGTGAGGGACTAAGAGAGTAGCAGAGATAGTCAATACATCCACCCAGTCATTGAATTCTCTAGGAATGACAGAGATATTGAAAGCGTCAAAATTTTCAATCCAATCCCAGACAAGATTGTGATAGTGGTGCAACCTTTAATTTTTTGTCTGATGGAGGTTCCTTACCTGGTAGACTATCAACTCAACGTCCCCATTAGCATGGAGTAGCCTAATACCCTTTTCTTTGGGAGCCTGTAGTCTGAGTAATATGGATTTGTACTTAGCCGTGTTGTTGGTATTGTTGAACTACAATTTGTAGGAAAAAGGAATAATGTCTCTTTGAGGAGATACCAACACAACCCTCGATCTCGAGCTAGTACAAGACTAGCTGCCATCAAATTCTAGGGTCCATACCTCGTTAGACACTAATTTTCCTTTGAAAACTCCTTTTTTGGGGGGAAGAGGTTCTTCCATGTGTTCATTTTAATTTGGCATTTTTTCTGCTATGTCAGTTGAACACAATCTCAAATTATCACTCGTAATAGTTTCATCAGATGCCCCATGGAACTCATCTGTAGACAGGAAGTAGTTTCCCATGCCTCAGGACTCAAATAAAATTTGAGCTTCCAGTGCTGACGATCGGGTAACTACTTACCTTGCCTCCTTTTCAGGAAGTAACTTCTTCATGACACCTTGAATTGGAATTCTTGCTTCAGACAAGTCCATACTTAGCTCACCTCTAACGTCTTTGCAAAAATTTTGCTAAAGTAAGATGCCGTAAGATGCTAGAACATCGGCCACTAAAACCGTCATTTTTATCCACTTTTTTGGAAAAGCCGTGAAAGCATATTGAGTGTCCTTTATCTGACCAAGGAGGGGAACTTGCTCATTTTCCATAAAAAAACACCTCCCAAAAGTTTTGGTCAGAGTTAGGCCAAGAGAATCTGCCACCTTCGTGGGCATGACATATCTGAGGCTCAAGAGTCTATAATACAATTACTCAGTTTATAACCATTTATTAGTAGGGAAACATAGAAAGGTTCTATTTTTTCAAGAGCAATAGGGGGAGTCACAACAAGATTGTTTTAGGCTGGTTTTTCTTTAAGAAGATCATGAATAGCTTTCAAAGAATCTTGTCCTATGGGGACGACTTTGTTTTTTACATATTTTGCTAACCTATCAAATTGTTCTGGGTTAGCCCTCAAATATTCAACCTCTGTCATTTGAATTTTAGTCTTTCTAGCATGATCAATTATATGAAATAATTGAAAATAACTTGAAATAGAGGAAGAGAGTCCATCATCAGGGGTTTTAGTAGGTACGGCACTGGTCTGAGCAATGGAAGTGGAAGGTATGGCATGGTTAGAGGTACTTATTTTTTTATGAATTACCTGATCTTTTGATTGCGAAGGCAATGGAGTCCCCCATTTAGCAATGAAAACCCCTTGTTGGGGTTCTTCCTCTGCCTTTCCTTTGTTAGTCTATGAAGCTGACTAATTTTGAGATCTAGGAAAAACAACGTAAGATCCATCCAAACCCTCCCCTTTACTTCCAGCTTCATCCTGGTAATCTAGGAAACTGATATTGGAGTCACCAGCTAATTCTTCTTCTTGCTCATCGAAGAGATTAGCATCTTCTTGTTGGTCCAACTGAGGTTGGAACGAATAGTCATGTTCAGCCTCTAGGTAACCTACCGTTGAATTGGCAGGTGTTGCTTCAATGGCCAATTTCCCTCGAGGGGGAGGTAGGCGACTTGGTTGCCCTTGGATCTGGGTAGCATTACCCTGATACTGCTGATTCTAGAACATTCTCCTGGGCATATCTCAATAGGTAGGGGCAGACGTACCTTGGGCTATTTGCCTCTTCAAAGCTATTAGTTCATTTGTCAATTTCTACACCATAGGATCTGTAGTGCCTGAAAAAGAACTTTCAACAGATGAAGAGAATTTATTTTTACTAAGATCTTTTATGATATTACTTACTAGAATAAGATCATCTTCAATCTCAGTAGCCAAATTTTGAGTCAATGCTAAATTCATAGGGCCAGCTCGTCTCAAAAAGAAACTTACTTCGGGAAGCTTTGAGTTGATAAAAAAGCACTTGAGATTTTTTGGTGTGGGCTGAGCAACAGTTGGGATCCAGTTTCTCAACTTATTGAATTTAGCTATGAAATCCCCCATGGGTTCCTAGGATTCTTTTTTCATCTGTGTTAGCTGAGCTAACAAAGTGTGTGCATCTACAGCAGATTTAAACCTAGCTTTGAATTTGGATTTGAGCGTATCCCAGTCAATTACTGACCCAGCCTGTAGGTGGTAGAACCAATCTGCATCAACACCTTGTAAACTTTCTACAAAAAGTCTAACTGCTACATCCTTAAATTTCACACCGATTACACCACATGCTATGGACAAAGCAGCACTATGTTCATCAGGATGAACCTTTCCGTCACCAAAAAACTTAAGAATTTTTTTCCTAGAACTATGAGGTAGTTCATGCAAAGGTTCAGTTAAATTAAGAGGACCAAAGGAATTGCCCCACGGACCTTGAGCCATTATGATAGGATGATTAAATGGTAGGATAACAAACCTTGGTGGAGTATTTATAGGTAGGGCACAATTAACAACAGGAAAAGAAGCTCTGCCTTGTGTTGGTGACCTGATAAGGTTAGCAGGAAAACTCCTAGACCGTTGAAGGAAAGGTGACGAAGGAAAGAGATCAAAGTTGCTTTATAGTGCCAACTCAAATACAAGGTCAAAAACACCATTGGCTCTCTAGCTTTTGGTGTAGCATGGAGTTCTCAGATTTCAAATGAAAAAGGGACTGAAACTACTTCAAGTTAAAGCTTGAATCTTCAAAATGTATGTTTGTATCCCCAGTGGAGTCACCAAAAAATTGTTGGGTGAATTTTTTGTCATCAACTAATTGATGAAAAATAGGTATTTCAACCACAGCTTAGGGAGATTTACACCACAAAAAGTGTGGGTTTACCAGATCTGGACGAGGTAAATCTCTCCTCTCATCAAGGGGAGGTTCCCTATTAATATTTATATGCTGGATAAGTAAGTATAATTCAGTAGAAAATAACACATGGGGTGGTATAGCAACATCTACCTCTCTTTTTTTAGAGGTAATGTATAAAGAAGAAAAGAGGGAAATCTTGGTCCTTAGCTAACAACATTCCTCTTCTTTCAGGAATGGTATTCATAGCAAAGCAAAAAATTACCTGAAGTAACAAAGTTCACAAGAACACTCACGTAAGCACAAAGTCTTTCGTAGTCTCCTTCACTGATCTGGAACAAACGTAACCATAGAATGAAATGAAGCACAAAGTCTCCGACTGAAACTACAAAAGATAACTGAATCTCAAAGATAAAAGTAGCTCAAAGTTTATCCTCTACCTTTTAGAAGCGCTCTCAGATAATATTAACACACCCACTTTACTTATTACATCAGATAGATAAGAGATTATCAGGAAAGAGAACATAAGAAACTATTTCCTAGACAACACATATAACTTCAACACAAAGTCTGAAATAAACCTCCTTCTCATTCATTCAACAAAATATGATTTACAAGTTTGAGCACAAAGTCTCAAAAATTGCTTCAATTTTTGTAGAGTGTTTGCTCTTAATTTTTTCAAGCCCATTTACAAAAGAGGTCTCCACTATATATATGGAGAAACTCTCAAAATTCATAAAATAATAAAATACAAAAATATCCTAGTCAAAGATGACTCATCTTTGACTTTGAGATATTTTTTCAAACTTTTTACATGTAATTACATATTACAAAATTGCATGCACTTTTTACAAAACAAAAGTGCATGAGGAATGAAGAAGAGAGAAGGGGAAAAATTTTAGTTCTTGCTGCCAGATTTTTTTCAGATGAGCATCATACATAGGAATGGATGCCTGAATTCCTATGCTATCTGGCGCAACCGTGTTCTTGGAGATGACTCTGGCTCTAATTAAGGCATCCTGTAATGTTGTGATGGCCTTAGCATGACCAGTTAACCTGGATTTTAGATTATCTAGAGTCAGCTGAGTATCCAGGATACTGTCCATCGAGGTCATTGAGAAGGCCTTTTCTTTAAAATCTCTTTGAATCATCCCTTTAAAACTCTGAATCATTTCTTCTATAGAGAGAAATTGATTATCCCTTGAAGTTAGGTTGCAGGGTAGTTTTTTTAGTTTAGTGAGCAGGCCTGTGTCACTCTTCTCGCTAGCATCTCTGAAATCTTTGAGATCTTCAATTAAATCCTTGAGTACCTAGATCCTGAAAATCAGTGACTCCTTGATCTCAACGTAAGAGTCTTTGCTAGAGAAGACAATGATAGATATCAAGGTGCTCTTCGTCAGATCCTTCATCTCTCTCCATTTGCTAAGATCTTTTTCTGAACTATCAACCTCCTGAGAGATAAGAGAGACCAGGTCATCTAATTCTGCCCTCACCTTCCTCATTTTGCCTATCTTTTCTGCAACCTCTAATAGCAAGAAAACTCCCTGAGTATGCATTTTTTCAACGTAGTCCTCTAGGACTTTTCCCTTTAAATAAGTCTTCTCTGCCTTTTGAATGATAGGGTCATCTACAGAAAAGGCCTCTGGAGTTGCCGCTTCAAGGAAAAGAGTGAACGTTCTTATTACTGTCGTCAGTTGTTCTGTCTTGGCCTTATAATAATCTTTCATCTCCTTCTCTTAGTCAAATTTTTGGACCATGATGTCCATAGCAGACTGAAGGTCACTTTTCACACCTTCATGAGTAACTTTGCCAAGTTCAACACAAGAGATGGAATATCTGTTCATTTCAAAACCCTCAAGGGTTGCATCTTGTGGAGGCTTAGCTATTTCCAAAAAAATTTGCCCTTTTTCCTTGACCAATTTTGAGAGGATTCTTGGCCTCTTCAGAGCCTTAGCTTTCACTGGCACTATTTTGCCAAAATTGAAGTCATCTGGAGAGATGGCTAACTTCTTTATTTTGGGTATGAATGTTGACATCTAAGGTGGGAGAGAAGTACCCACCATAGCCATAGTTCCCTCAGATGGTGTTACTATGGTGACTTCTACACTGTTAGTGGTGACAGTGGTCGCAGTTGGGGTAATAGGAAAAACTGTACCAACTACTGATTCTAACTTTTGTGTAGAACTTTCCTCTAGATTGAAAGAGGGAGATGAAAAACTTGGAATGGACCCAGAGGAGTGATGAGTACCTGCGGAATCACCCTGAGAATGACCAAATATAACTCTGGAAGGGGAGGTGGCTCTAGAAGAGGGAACACTGATAAGAGAGAGAGAAGGGGAAGCCATAGGAGATTGAGGTGGAGAAGGAGAAACACTCTTAAGCGGTTGTGCTTCTCCTTGTGAAGGTAGGGTCCAATGCTTGGCTGTCCTAATGACTGGTCATATATTTTTATCGGTTGGGCTACCTGTGCTTGAGGGCTCTGTTCTTCAATTTCTTTAGCTGCCACTTCTGGCTCTTCAGTAGTCTTTGGCTTTTTGGAAATGAAGATGATTCTAGGCTTGTGAGGCCTAGAAGGGGAAGGAACATCACCTTTATTTTTGGTCCTGTTCTCAACTTTCTTCTTCATCTCTGCTTGGTACTCATCCTCTGATCCCGTGATAAATTCTTTCAATTTGATCCCTCTGGCTACTAACCAATCATTGGTGTTAGCCAATATTGGTTTGAATCTTTTTCTCAGAGAAGTCAGTTCCTTCTGAGACCACTAAGTTGGAGGAAGAGGGGAGCCAACAACCTTTTTAGCCAGGTATCTGCTATTGATACTATTCCCATCATCAGCCAGATTGGAGGGAATTTTTGCAAGCCCCAGATATTCAATTTGCTCTAGGGTTAATGTGTAATAGTCCATCTTTCTGATTTCTTCAGCCATCCTCAGGTCTATCCAAATGTCCTCAATCATAGGATCATGGAATTAAGTTTTCTGTCTGATATTATCCTTGACTCCCTTGTATTCAAATTTGTCTCTTCTCTTGAACTGCTTCAGGGTGACCATCTACATATATGTTTCCATGACTTTGGCTTTGGCTGCTATTGTAATAGAATACCTGCCAATTTTGATTGAAAACTTAAAATCTAGCTTTTTCAGCTCCATTTGTCTAATATGCATGATAACCAGTTGTCGGCAAAGTTCTATTAGAACCAACTTGTTAGAAGGGTACCTGGGGAGCGTATAGGGGTAGCCTTGGAAAAAGCCCACTCAAAGATAGAATACGATGCAAAACTGAAAGGACATGCAGCCGTAGTCATTGACGACTATCCAAGCCTCATCTGATACTCTATTCTGCTTAAGTGGAGGGTCGAAGAGGCATAAAAACACGACAAAAAAAGCATCATTCACCCTTTTGAAATGGTGGCTTGACCCTTGAAGCATCAGTTGGGGGTAGTATGAGTTGACCGGGGTGGTCTTTCTATCTCCTTCAGTCATTAAACCTGAGAAGGTTCACATTGAAGTAGCTATGTACACAAGGTATGAGGTCATATAAAACTTAGAAGAAGTCTGCACCTTGGTTAGTTGTTCATGAGGGGCGTTGCTAATATATTCACCCCAAAAGATGACCTGCTTGCCTTGGAGGATGATCTTGATGAATGGGTACATCCATTCATGGAACTATGAGGAAGACAGGAGGCCTCTCACTCTGCTAAGAAGGGTGATCAAGTCACTGACTTCTTCAATGAAATTGCTTCTAAGAAAGTTCTGTGGCCATCTAGATAAACTGAACCTGGGTGCCTTCAGCCACCTGTTGTTCATGACTTTCTTTGCCCTCTCAAGGTCTTTGTCGTATTCCTTCTAGGCTTCCACAAAGTCAATCTTGGTTACTTCAGTAGCTGAAAGGCACTTGAAGACTTTATCTATGAATTCGGGATCTAGCTGAATTACCACATTATCGCTGGCATCTAAGACTGACCTTGTCTCTTTATTGTAGAAGAGGGCACATTAGAGGACAAACTTGGTATGATGTGCTACCACTGTGAAAGCGGCAATGAAGTGGATGTTGCTTTCAATGATCCTCTTTATTTCAGTGCTTGGGTTTGTCACCTTCGTTCTAGCCACAAACTCAGCCATATCTACGTGGCCAATTTTGGTATCCCAGATGTCATTGACATTAGAGGTGACTGAAGTGAGCGAGAAGATGCCCTGGTATTTATACTTCATCATCTTTGATTTTTTGGGAGATGTCTCCGACATTGGAATTGGTCTTGATCTGACGGGTGTTGATAAGCAAGAGTTCTCTGAAAGTACTGCAGTCATGATCATGAAATTAGGGGAGAGTGGACAAATTGGAAAAAATGTATTTTAAGTGATCTTTGTCAATGGAGGTCACTTAAAAAGGCCGGGTCAGAAAAAGGGGTGGAAAATGAGGAAGAAAGGGAAGAAAAGGGAAATGATGAAAATCCTTTAGAGTTAAAAAAATCTAGAGGAGGAATGCAAGGGCAACAAAATTCGCTACCCCTACAAGAGAAATGACAGAATGTAAGGGCAACAAAATTCACAGCCCATGCAGGATCAGCCTACACAAGCGGTGAATTTCACTACCCTTACAGGTCAAGGGAAAAAGGTAGGGGAAGCAAAAATCACCACCCCTGCACATGGGATACGCATCAGTAAGGGCAACAAATTTTGCTGCCCCTACACATCTAGCATGGAGGGTGCACGGGTGGCAAAATTCATTGCCTGTGCACAGATGAGTCAGTGTGGGTGACAAAATTCACTAACCACAAAGGCGAATGGGGGCCGAGATGCAGGGGGAGTGAAAATTGCCACCCCTATGGGCTTAGGTGAAACCACAGATAGAGGTGCGAGCGGTGAAATTTGCTGCCCGTGATGGGTCTAAGAAGACCGAGGGAAACGGGGAGAGACGGTGATCTTAGCCATCTCACTCGGTAGGAGAAATTGGAAAACCACAGGCAGGGGTGTGGAATAAAAGAAAAAAGAAAAACACAAAACAACTTCCACAATGAAGGAAAGAAGGAAAGAAAAGAAAAATATAAATAAAAGACAATAAAAGCTAAAAACAAAACCTACCTAAAAAGTTGCGTGTGCCACGAGATCAAAGCCATAACAACGCAATTCAAATCATCTGTAGGGTCATCCAGATGCTAAGGGCAAGAGGAGAGGAGGAAGAATGAGGAGAAATGAGCTCAAATCGGTTTATATGGGGTGAAAAATGCCCCCAACCACCCGCCGTGTGCGGTAATCAATGTCACGCATGAAAACTAAGGCATGCTTGGGCAGTAAAATTCATTTCCCTTGCATGTTTGGGTGAGTTTAGATGTAGGGGTGGCAAAATTTTCCACCCTTGCAGGTTAGGATGGAGGGGCGGCAAAATTTGCTGCCCTTACAAGAAAAATGCACGGGCGGCAAAATTTTCTGCCCTTACATTGCAAGGGTTAAAATGTACTAGCGGCATAATTTGCAGCTCGTGAACAGAAATGGAAGAAAAGACCAACTCTAGAAGAGGTAGTCTGGGGAAGGGGTTTTCTTGGTAGCAATGAGATCATAACTACTTTCACATTTCTAGGCCCAGATGAGAACGAATTAAAAACCTATTTCAAAAAATAAATTTAGAGAGACGAAAGATGAAACAAACAAGTTTTGTAGGGGGTTGATCCCAAAAATGGGTTAAGCTAATTTTGGAAACAACAGCTGGCTCCTAATGGAGAAATTTCATTAATCAAATCGATTAACGGGAGTAGAAACCAGTCTCTAAGTGCCTTCATCCAAGCCATTAGGCTACAGAGTCAAGCCAAAAATTAAAAAAAAATAGACAAAACATACAAACTGTACATATATACAAATAGACTTATCCAAACCTCAAAGATTGAACAGCTTCAGATGCTACCTGCTGTGAGGTAGTGAAAATGGTGTTCCATCTTGGTACTCTAGCAAGAAACTAGCCTCACCACAGAGCTGTCGAATGGTGAATGGGCCTCTCCACAGGGACTCGAATTTGCCATGCATCGCTTTTGGTTCTCGCCTCTTGTCCCACAACAAGACTTGATCTTCGACTTGGAATTTGTAAACTTTAGATTTTTTATCAAAGAGCACCTTCACTCGATTTTGATGCTCCTTAATCCGATCCACTACCATCGCTCGATGCTCATTCAGCTCGTTCAGACACATGATTCTTTTGTCGATTGAGATTTCGAAGGTTGAGTCTTCGATTGTTTTAGTTAATTTGAGCGCTGATAGTTCAAGGGTCATAGAGATTTCTGCATTTAATCCATATAGAAGTTGGAAAGGTGACATACCTATAGCTGTTTTAGGTGTCATCCTATCCGCCCATAAAGCGTCATATAATGCTTTATGCCATGTTCTCTGATTGTCATCCACCAACTTCTTGATAATACTGATCAAGTTCTTGTTACTCAATTCTACTTGGCTGTTTCCTTGAGGGAAATAATCTGAAGTGTGGGATAATGTAATCCCATAATAAAAATGAAATTGAGTAATTTCATATGATGAAAAATAGGCCGTATTATCTATTACAATCTTTAGTGGGACCCCAAACCTAGTGATGACATTTTCTTTGAGAAAACTACACACCACCTCAGACGTAGTGTGCTTGGTTGGGATGGTCTCCACCCACTTAGTAAAATAATCCATTACCATGAGGACATAATCATGTCCTGCACTCGAAGATGGGTTGACTATGCCAATGAAATCAATACCCCACTGTTGAAATGGCTCTTCGATCACCACCAGCTTGAGAGGCAAAGCAATTAGCTTAGGCTTTCCAACGAATTGTTGACACAATTTGCACCTACACACCCATTTGTAGGCATTTTGGAAAAGCGTCAGCCAATATTACCTAGCTCATAGAATTTTGTGCACCGTCACCAGTGCAGAAAAATGCCCTCCATGGGCCAGATTGTGGAAAGACTCTAAGAGTTTTTCTTGTTGCACCTTATCAACACAATGAAGAAATGCCCCATCTAGGTTTCTCTTGTAAAGACCATTGTCCCACAGGACATAACCAACTGCTTTTAATTTAACATTCCATTTCTCTTTAAAATAAAGATGAGTGGCACACTCATCATATGTCAAAAAATGAGCAATGTCAGAATACCACTCATCAGTAGTTACAACAAAGAGGATCGTAGGCATGCCTTTGATCTCTACTTCTTCACTTTTTGCTTCACTTGGAATGTTGTTGGCGATCAACTGGCAAAGGCCCCTTCCTCACACCAGCTTGGTAGGTTTGATGTCCAAATCAAACTCTTGAGTCTTGGTGATCCAGTTAGCCCTCTTCGTACCAAACTCTTACTGAGTCAAAATAGATTTGACTGTTGTGTCTAGTACGAGAACTTCAGTGTGAGAATTCAAGATATAAAACCTGAAATGCTTGATTGCTTTGACCATTGTGTATGCATGCTTCTCCATAAGGGAATATTTTAGCTCATGATCCTTAAGTGGACAACTCATAAAAGAGATAGGAGATTCTACACCTTCTAGATTATGTTGGACTAAAATGGCTGATAGTGTATGCTCGGAAGCATAACTGTATATTTTGAAACTTTTAGTATAATCTATACAAACCAAGACTGGTGCACAAGTGATTGCTTTCTTAATTTCTTTAAACGTTGATTTGCCCTCAGCAATCCACTTGAATGTAGCATTGCCTTTCATCATGTTGACAATGTGATAGGTTTTCTCAGCAAACTCAAAAATGAACCTTCGAAGAAAGTTCACCTTTTCAAAGAAAGAGTGAACTGTAGTCTTGCTAGTAGGTAGAGTAAGTTCCTAGATGGAGTTGACTCTCTCTGAATCAATTTTAATACCTTCACGAGACACGATGTGTCTGAGAAGCTTCCCCTCGATAACTCTGAAAACATATTTCTTTGGGTTTAAAGAAATACCATTCTAACGACAGCATTATAGTATCCTTTGCAAATGGTGAACATGCTTAGAATGATGTTTTGAAAACACTGTTAGATCTTCCAGGTATACTACAATGAATTTTTCCATCTCATCTTTGAAAGTGAGATCCATCGCCCTTTGAAATGTGGTGCCTACATTTATCAGACCAAAAGGCATTCTTCGATAAACAAATGTGCCCCAAGGTGTGGTGAATGTTGTCTTATGTTGATCCGCTTCTCTGACTTTGACCTGATTGTACCTTGAAAAACCGTCTAGCATTGATAACATTTTTGAACCTGTTATCATCTATAGAACTTGATCCATGATAGGAAGAGGGTAGTTATCTTTTAAAGATAACTGGTTTAAGTTTCTAAAATCCATGTAGATTTGAATTTCACCAATCTTCTTCCTGATAGGTACTATATTGGCAATCCATGTTGAGTGATGGATTGGGAAAATTATCCAGGCATCAAGCATCTTTTGTATCTTAGCTAAAATAGTACTTGAGATTTTTGGATTATATTGCCTGGACTTTTGCTTGTAAGGTACAAATTTTTCCTTCAGAGGAATGTCATGGCGAATGTCATTTGGCATGAGTGATTTCAGATCATCATAGGAATAGGCCAATACATCCATATATTAGCAAAGTAGACTAGCAAGCTCAAATCTTTCCTCAGGAGTGCATCATTTCCCAATATTTACCATCTTAGGATCCTACTTGGTTCCCAAGCTTACCTGATTAAAATCTTGAGAGGAATTTGAACATGTTCGTTATTGTTTAATAAACCTGTCGTGGTTATCAAACAACTTCTCTAGGGAAACTAGGCCTTTGAGAATCTTATTCCCCTTAAGCTGTAGGAAATCCTCACCTGTATTCATATTTGACTCAAGAGTTGCTTCACATCCTCAGAGTTTACTTCCTTCAAAACATAGTTTTTTAAAACTATCCTTTTCTCCCAAGAAGGTGATGATTTGGTCATCACTATTAAATACTTGCCAATGGCTAGCATTATCAAGTACACTTGGCTGAAAGACTAGTTTAATAGTGTACTTATCTCCCTTAAAGTCTGGGTGAGAGACTAAGAGATTAGTAGAGACAACCAATGCATCCACCTGGTCATTGAATTCCCTTGGAATGGTAGAGATATTGAAAGCATCAAAATTTTCAATCTGATCCCAGACAAGATTGTGATAGTGGTGCAACCTTTCATTTTTTGTCTGATAGAGGTTCTTTACCTGGCAGACTATCAACTCAGCGTCCCCTTTAGCATGGAGTAGCCTAATGCCCTTTTCTCTGGTAGATTGTAGTCTGAGCAATAGGCATTCATACTCAGCTGTGTTGTTGGTATTGTTGAACTCCAATTTGTAAGACAAAGAAATAATGTCTCTCTGAGGAGATACCAATACAACCCCAGCTCCTAAACTAGTAGAAGAGTAGCTGCTATCAAATTCTAAGGTCCATACCTCGTTAGAGGTTGCTTTTCCTTTTCAAACTCCTTTGTTTGGGGGAAGAGGTTCTTCCATGTGTTCATTTTGATTTGGCAATTTTCCTGCTGTGTCAGTTGAACACAATCTCAAATTATCACTCACAAGAGTTTCATCAGATGCCCCATAGAACTCGTTCGTAGACAAGAAGTAGTTACCCATGCCTCAGGACTCAAATAAAATTTGAGCTTCCAGTGCTGACGATCAGGTAACTACTTACCTTGCCTCTTTTTCAAGAAGTAACTTCTTCATGACACCTTGAATTGGAATTCTTGCTTCAGACAAGTCCATACTTAGCTCATCTCCAACGTCTTTGCAAAAATTCCACCCGAGTAAGATGTCGTAAGATGCTGAAACATCAGCCACTAAAACTGTCATTTTTATCTACTTTTCTGAAAAAGCCACGAAAGCATATTGAGCATCCTTTATTTGACAAAGGAGGGGAACTTGCTTATTTTCCATAGAAAAACACCTCCCAAAAGTTTTGGTCAAAGTTAGGCCAAGAGAATCTGCCACTTTCATGGGCATGACATTATCTGAGGCTCTAGAGTCTATAATACAATTACTCAATTTATAACCATTTATTAGTAGGGAAACATAGAAAGGTTCTATTTTTTCAGGAGCAATAGGGGGAGTCACAACAAGATTGTTTTGGGCTGGTTTATCTTTAGGAGGATCATGAACGGCCTTTAAATAATCTTGTCCTATGGGGATGGCTTTGTTTTTTACATATTTTGCTAACCTATCAAATTGTTTTGGATTAGCCCTCAAATATTCAACCTCTGTCATTTGAATTTTAGTCTTTCTAGCATGATCAATTCTATAAAATAATTGAAAAGAACTTGAAATAGAGGAAGAGAGTCCATCATCAGGGGTTTTAGTAGGTACGACACTAGTCTGAGTAATAGAAGTGGAAGGTATGGCGTGGTTGGAGGTACTTACTTTTTTATGAATTACTTGATCTTTTGATTGTGGAGGTAATGGAGTCCCCTGTTTAGCGATGGAAACCACTGGTCAGGGTTCTTCCTCCACCTTTCCTTTGTCCATCTATGAAGCTGACTAATTTTTAGATCTAGTAAAAATAACGTAGGATCCATCTAAACTCTCCCTTTTACATCCAGCTTCATCATGGTAATCTAGGAAATTGATATTGAAGTCGCCAACTAATTATTCTTCCCACTCATCGAAGAGATTAGCATCTTCTTGTTGGTCCAACTGAGGTTAGAATGAATAGTCGTGTTTAGCCTCTAGGTAATCGATCGTTGAATTGGCAGGTGCTGCTTCAATGGCTAATTTCCCTTGAGGGGGAGGTAGGAAATTTAGTTGCCCTTTGTTTTGGGTAGCATTACCTTGATACTTCTAATTCTAGAACATTCTCTTGGGCATATCCTGATAGGTAAGGGTAGATGTACCTTGGGCTATTTGCCTCTTCAAAGATATTAGTTCATTTGTCAATTTCTACACCATAGGATTTATAGTGCCTGAAAAAGAACTTTCAGGAGACGAAGAGAATTTATTTTTACTAAGATATTTTTTGATCTTATCTGCCAGAATAAGATCATCTTTGATCTCAATAATGAAATTTTGAGCCAATCCTAAATTCATAGGGCCAGCTCGTCTCAAAAGGAAACTTACTTTGGGAAGCTGCGAGTTGATAAAAAAGCACTTGAGATTTTTTGGTGTGGGCTGAGCAATAGTTCGGATCTAGTTTCTCAACTTATTGAATTTAGCTATGAAATCCCTCATGGGTTCCTAGGATTCTTTTTTCATCTGTGTGGGCTGAGTTAACAAAGCATATGCATCTTCAGCAGGTTTAAACCTGGCTTTGAATTTGGATTTGAGTGAATTCTAGTAAGTTACTAACCCAGCCTGCAGATGGTAGAACCAATCTGCAGCAACACCTTACAAGGTTTCCACAAAAAGTCTAACTGCTACATCTTCAAATTCCACACCGATTACGCCACATGTTATGGAGAAAGTGGTAATATGTTTACCAGAATGAACCTTTTTGTCACCAAAAAACTTAGGAATTTTTTTTCTAGAACTACGAGGTAGTTCATGCAAAGGTGCAATTAAATTAAGAGGACTAAAGAAATTGCCCCACAGACCTTGAGCCATTATGATAGGATGATTAAATGGTGGGATAACAAACCTTGGTGGAGTATTTATAGGTAGGGCACGATTAACACAGAAAAAGAAGCTCTGCCTTGCGTCAGTGACCTGATAAGGTTAGGAGGAAAACTCATAGACTGTTGGAGGAAAGGTGATGAAGGAAAGAGATCAAAGTTGCTCTATTGTGCCAACTCAAACACGGGGTCAAAAACACCCTTGGCTCTCTAGATTCTGATGTAACGTGGAGTTGCCAGATTTCAAATGAAAAAGGAACTGAAACTGCTTCAAGTTAAAGCTTAAGGCTTCAAAATGTATGTTCGTATCCCCAGCAGAGTCACCAAAAAAATGTTGGGTTAATATTTTGTCGTCAACTAACTGATGACAAAATGGGTATATCAACCATAGCATAGGGAGATTTACACCATGAAAAGTGTGGGTTTACCAGATCTGGATGAGGTAAATCTCTCCTCTCATCAAGGGGAGGTTCCCTATTAATATTTATATGATGGATAAGTAAGTATAATTAAGTAAAAAATAACACATGGGGTTGTATAACAGCATCTACCTCTCTTTTTTTAGAGGTAATGTATAAAGAACAAAAGAGGGAAATCTTTGTCCTTAGCTAACAACATTCCTCTTCTTTCAAGAATGGTATTCACCGTGTAGCAAAAAATTACCTGAAGTAACAAAGTTTACAAGAATACTCACATAAGCACAAAGTCTTCCGTAGTCTTCTTCACCAATCTGGAGCAAATGTAACAATAGAATGAAATGAAGCACAAAGTCTCCGCCTAAAACTACAAAAGATGATTTTATCTCAGCTGGGGGTAATATGAGTAGATCAGGGTGGTGTTTCTATCTCCTTCAGTCATTAAACCTAGAAAGGTTCACATTGAAGCAGCTATGTACACAAAGTACGAGGTCATATAAAACTTAGAAGAAGTCTGCACCTTGGTTAGCTGTTCGTGAAGGGCATTACTGATTTGTTCACCCCAAAAGATGACCTACTTGCCTTGGAGGATGATCTTGATGAATGGGTACATCCATTCATGGAACTGTGAGGAAGACGTGAGGCCTCTCACTCTGCTAAGAAGGGTGATCTAGTCACCGACTTCTTCAATAAAATCACTTCTAGGAAATTTTTGTGGCCATCTAGATAAACTAGATCTGGGTGCCTTCAGCCACCTGTTGTTCATGACTTTCTTTGCCCTCTCAGGGTTTTTGTCATATTCCTTTTGGGCTTCCACAAGGTCAATCTTGGTTACTTCAATAGCTGGAGGGCACTTGAAGACTTTATCTATGAATTCAGGATCCAGTCGAATTACCAAATTACCATTGGCATCTGAGACTAACCTTGCCTCTTTGTTGTAGAAGCGGGCACATTGGAGGACGAACTCGGTATGATGTGTTGCCACTGGGAAAGTGGCAACCAAGTGGATGTTGCTTTCAATGATCCTCTTTATTTTGGTGCTTGGGTTTGTTGCCTTCGTTCGAGCCATGAACTCGGCCATATCCATATGGCCAATTTTGGTATCCCTAATGTCGTCGACATTGGATGTGACTGAAGTGAGTGAGAAGACTCCCTGGTATATATACTTCATCATCTTTGCTTTTTTGGGAGACGTCTCTGACATTGGAATTGGTCTTGATCTGATGGGTGTTGATGAGCAAGAGTTCTCTGAAAGTACTGCAGTCATGATCATGAAATTATGGGAGAGTGGACAAATTGGGGAAAATATATTTTAAGTGATCTTGGTCAATGGAGGTCACTTAAAAAGGCTGGGTCAGAAAAAGGGGTGAAAAATGAGGCAGAAAGGGAAAGAAAGGGAAAGGACAAAAATCCTCTGGAGTTAGAAAAATTTGGAGGAGGAATGCAAGGGTGGAAAAATTCACCGGCCCTTAGGGGAAATGATAGAATGCAAGGGCGGAAAAATTTGCCGCCCATGCAGGATCAGCCTGCACAGGCGGCAAATTTCGTTGCCCTTTCAAGTTAGGGGAAAAAGGTAGGGGCAGTGAAAATTACTGCCCCTGCACATGGGATACGCATCAGTACAGGCAGCAAATTTTGCTGCCCCTAAACATCTAGCATGGAGGGTGCACAGGTGGTGAAATTTTCCACCCGTGCTTGGATGAGTCAGTGGAGGCTGTGAAATTTGCTGCCTGCGAAGGTAAATGGGGGCCAAGACACACGGGCAGTGAAAATCACCACCCCTGCAGGCATAGGTGAAACTGTGGATAGAGGTGTAGGCAGCAAAATTATCTACCCATGATGGTCTAAGAAGACCGAGGGAAATGGGGAGAGATGGAAATCTTAGCCGTCTCAGTCGGTAGGAAAAATTGGAAAACTATAGGCAGGGGTGTGGAAGAAAAGAAAAAAGAATAACACAAAATAACTTCCACAATGAAGGAAAGAAGGAAAGAAAAGAAAAAGAAAAAAAAAGATAATAAAAGCTAAAAACAAAACCTACCTGGAAAGCTACATGCACCATGATATCAAATCCACAACAACGCACTTCAAATTATCTGCAGGGTCATCCAAATGCTAAGGGCAGGAGGAGAGGAGGAAGAATGATGAGAAATGAGCTCAAATCCATTTATATGGGGTGAAAAACACCCCCAACCACCCACTACATGTGGTAATAAATGATATGCATGAAAACTGAGGCATGCTTGGGCAGCAAGATTTGCCGCCCTTGCATGTTTGGGTCAGTTCAAATGCAAGGGCGGCAAAATTTGCCACCCTTACAGGTTAGGATGCATGGGCAGCAAAATTTGTTGTCCTTACATTGCAAGGGTTAAAATGTACTGGTGGCAAAATTTGTCGCCCATGAATGGAAATGGAAGAAAAGACCAACTCTAGAAGAGGCAATCTGGGGAAGGGATTTTCTTGGTCGCAACGAGATCGTAACTACTTTCACATTTCTAGGCCAAGATGAGAACGAATTAAAAAATCATCTCAAAAAACAAACTTAAAGAGATGAAAGATGAAACAGATAAGTTTCGTAGGGGGTTGTTCCCAAAAATGGGTTAAGCTAATTTTTGAAACAACACCACCTACATACTTCTATGTTTTTATTTTCCTTCAATCTGGTGCATTTGTCTAGGTCATGGACTATTAGTCCTGGTGAAATGATAAAACCCTAGATTCTCATCTTCAATATGACCTTAAGAAAAAATGGTTTATTAGGTACACAATGTTAAACTGACCCATAATGACCCTCATATCAAAAGGAATTTGCTTACATAGCCTATACTAGGAAATGGAAATTTAGACTCATGTAGTTCTATGCTATGTATTGGCTTGTGTGTGAATCATGTAATGTGTAAAACAAGTTAAATAGTGACCTAGCTTGTAACTTAGAAAATATTACCTTGTGACTGATCCTTTACTACTTTAAAAATGTATATGTGTTTTAAATATGATTCATGTGGAAATAGAGAATATTTTATTCAATTGAGTGCTTGATAGATTGTTTTATACTAAGTGCCTTGCTTTCCTTAGTCTTTTATAGGCGAGGAATCAATGACAGTTGATATTGTATTTAAATTAATCGTATCAGGAGATAAATTGCATTAAATAAATTAGGCTAACCATTGTAATATGGTTCATTTACAAATTTTGTGTGACTTTAAGGCATTAGAAACTTATAACGAAGTAGGATTATAATGTCGATGTTATTATCTATCTCAAACATTCGTGTCCAGAGAGCAAGATAGTAGGGATAGATTCAAAACTTATAGAGGTGTAAGATAAATATATTCCAATCCTTCTAGATAAGACTAGATTTTTGTGTCATAAATATAAGGATTTTTAGACTAAGAGATAGGCCAAGGGGCACAATATAGAGTAGATACAAGGATTGTAGAATCATGGCATGTGTATAACTAAGAGGAACAACCAATGTTTGAGTTTGCCAAGTGTATGAGAATGAGGTGCCAAATAATCATAAAATATCATCTACATCCCCTTTTAATCTATTAATCAAATGGCAATTTTGAAGAAAAGAAAGAAGTTCTTGGGTGTATATGCACCCCTTATCTTTTCTTCAGTTAAATTTTGAGTACTTTGGGCGAGTTTAATTCTAGTGCATTGCTAGTGACTAACCTGCAATAAAGAGAATGTTATAGTATATAATCTGTTCATATAATCTAGGTCAAAATTAATTGAAATAGATTTAAATTGAAAGATCAAGGTTTAGGAGTATACATGTTTGTCGATGTAACCACCTTGCCTATTAGTAAGTTATTTTTTACAAGATATGTATCATTGTAAGGATTTGAAACTAAGATTAGGATATATATATATATATATATATATATATATATATATATATATATATATATATAAATATCTAAAATGAATGTATCCAAGGAGAGAGAGAGAGAGAGAGAGAGAGAGAGAGAGAGAGAGAGAGAGAGAGAGAGAGAGATGATCCAAACTTTGGATCAAAAGTTAGTTTCCATCTAGCATTTTATATTAACTCAGCCATGTAACCCAATGATAATTATAATCTAGTGTGTTTGGATGATCAATTATAAAATAAAAACTTCGCAAGAATGAGTGATTTAATCACCTCAACCATACCAAAATGTGAACCAATTGATGTAGTAGATTGCCTTGTTAAAGTTCATAAAAGTTTGTGGGGTATTAGTACATGTATTAATTTTGGTATTTGAAATTAATTTGTGTTTTGAAATGTTAGGCACATGTTGCATAGCATATGCACCTTAAACATGTCTCATCATGAAACTATGTGTAACAAAGGTACCATGTATGGAATGTTGACACAAATGTGTATTAGAATCATATAATTGTGTATTTTGGCCAAGTCAAAAAACTAGGTAAGTGTGAGTGACATGCTTCCAAAGCATGCCCCCAATATATATGAAGTAATTTGAAACTCATATAAGTACCAATGTGTCGAATATGTTTCCAAAATATGAACCCACTATAAACTAGAGATATTATATACTAAATAGGCGTGGAGAACATTCTTCAAACACAAGCCCCAACTAAATTTATGAACTAATATAAGTACCATACTGAATGAGTGTGGATAACATGCTTTTAAATCATTCCCAAACTAAATCTAATTTTTTTTTAATGTGTTAAAGGTATGTTTGTATGACATGCAACCATTGAATTTGAAAAAATGGTTTATGTACCTAATATTGAATAAATGTGGAGAAAATGCTTCCAAAGAGTAACCCCACTATAATCTTGAAAATATGAATGGACGGAATCCATGTCCATATGAGATTCCCCCACTAAATCTAAGAACTATGCAAAGTGTGGTTAATATGCTTCCCAATCATGCCCCCACTAACATTACCCTGCTTTGAGTTGAGGGAAAACTAGTACCTATAATTTACCTCACCTCAAAAAGGTAAGACAACTATAAAATGTTTGAATATAACCATGTACCATATAAAAGGAATCATTTGTAGTAAAATGTATCATTGAAGATCATAAACCCTAATTTGGATTAGGAACTACAATTTATATGATTTAGTGATACATTTTCTTTGACATGTTTATTTCTATCTTCTACATGGTTACATTCACAAATTTTATAATTATCTTACAATTTTGAGGTTAGGAAACATCAAGGTATTATTTTTCCCTCACCTTAAGGGTGGAAATATTATTTGGGTCATGTTTGGGAAGAATGTTATCCACACTTTAAATAGTTATTAGATTCAATGGGGACATGAAATAGGGAAATGGATTCCACATTCACAATTTCTAGATTATAGTGGGGGCATGCTTTGGAAGCATGTTTTCCACATTTATTTAATATTTAGTACTTAAAATTATTTATAGATTTAGTGGGGGCACATCATATGGACATATCTTGTATCTATTCATAGTTTTTAGATTCAGAGGGGACATTATTTTGAATCATGTTCTCCTCGTTCATTCAAAATGATACGTATATTGGTTCACATATTTAGTGGCAGCATGCTTTGTAAGCAGTTTCTCCACACCTACTCAGTACTTAACATATCCAATTTATATTGGGGGCATGTTTAGGAAACATTTCCTCCACATTGGTACTTATATTAGTTTCATATTGATCCATATATAGTAGGATCATGCTTTATAATAATGTCCTTCACACTTACATATTTTTTTTAAATTGGCCAAAGCACATAGTTATATGATTCTGATACACATTTGTTGAAAAATTATATACATGGTGCCATTATTATTCATAGTTTCAACATGAGAGATATCTATGGTGTGTATGTTATGAAACATGTGCCTAAGATTGAAACATTATAATTAATCTTAGATTCATAAACTATTGCATGTACTGATACCCCACAAACTTTTATAGACTATAGTAAGCCAATCCACTATAATAGTTGGTTCACCTTTTGGTATGGTTGAGGTGATTAAATCACTCATTAGTCACATGTTTTTATTTTTGACTTGATCATCCAAACTCACTAGGTTATAAGTATCATTAAGTTGTATAGTTGAGCTAATATCAACTGACAAAGTGAAACTCATTTTTCTTCAATGTTCGGGGCATGTGCCTCTCTCTCTCTCTCTCTCTCTCTCTCTCTCTCTCTCTCTCTCCATATATATATATATGTGCACTTTATATATTTATCTATATTTATTATAATATTAATTTTAGGTCCTTACAATGATACATATTTTGTAAAAATAACCTGACAATATGCAAGGTGGTTACATCAACACACTATATATATATATATATATATATATATATATATATATATATATATATATATATATATGCACTTTATATATTTATCTATATTTATTATAATATTAATTTTAGGTCCTTACAATGATACATATTTTGTAAAAATAACCTGACAATATGCAAGGTGGTTACATCAACACACAAGTGTAATCCTAAACCTTGATCTTTCAATTTGAATGTATTTCAAAAAAAATTGACCCAAATTATATACACTGATTATACAACGTAAAATTCTCTTGGTTTCAGGTCAACCACCATCAAATCATACATAATCAACTCTAGCAAATCACTCAAATAAAACACAGTCACAATTAAGTTTTGCATACACACCCAAGTACTTATTTATTTCATTAAAAATAGAAATTTTATTACATGATTAGAGGGAATGTAGATAATATTTTTTGATTACATATCACTTCAATCTTTTACACTTGAAAAACTTAGACATTGGCTAGTACTCTTAGTTCTACACATGCCTTGCTTTCACAAGCATTGTATTTGATCTATCTTATACACCTTAGCCTATCTCTTTATCTCACCAACGTTATATTGATGAAATATACATCCCATATTTCCATAATGCTTAAAATATACTTATCTTACACATCTATAAGTTTTGAGCCTATGCCTACTCACCTACTCCCTAGACACTAACATCTAGGATAAACAATATCATCAACATTACTATCCTACCTTGACATGAATGTGCAATACCCTAACATCATCTAATTTTTAAATAAAATATATTACAATGACTGGACAAAGTGATTTAATGTAAATTATCTCCCAATATGATTAGTATAAATATGATATCAACCCTCATTCATTCCTCACCTAAAAATGACCAAAGACATCAAGGTACTTATCATAAAGCATTGTATTAAACACTTAATTAATCAAAATATTCACTATTTACACACCATCCATACATACAACACATATACAAGTCTAAAGTATTAAATGAGTAGTCATAAGGTCATATTTTCCTACTTACGATTTAGGACACTATTGTACTAGCTTTACACATTGATTGATTAACACATAAGCCAACATGTAGGGGAGAACTACATTAGAATGAGGCCCTCTTATATATTATTATCTATGCAGATAGTGACCTTTGACAATGGGGTCATTTTGGGTTGGCTCAACACTATATGCTCACTAACCCATTTTCTCCCAATGTTAAATTGAAGAAAGAAATCAAAGGGTTTTCATTTTACAAGGAGTGATAGTCCATGATCCAAATCTGAATGCAAAAAAGTGAAGGCAAAGCGAAAACCAAAATTATCTAGGTAGTCACATCCTATTTTAACTGATATTTTATACTAAATGATAGTGTTGAACCCATACAATAGTATTGATGCAACCATCTTAGGCTGATGTAAATATCTATAGAGTTAGAGGCACCAAATCCAAAATCTAGAAATTGATATAGAATTATCTTCCTCTCTATTTTATACTTGTACAGGATCTAAATCTACATTATCACTAGTGGCTTCTAAGTACTATCTTTTATGTGAGTCTGATATGTAACATAGTTGTAATTTCCATTGATATATTATCTAGATTTAATAAATTTGACATATGATACATCTAAGTTTAACACATTAATTGGCCTACTATATATCTAATACATCCTTGAGCTCTAAAATTTATAAATCCATAAACCTATATACCCAATTAGGATTACTTATCCATATTAGGGTTAGATAATTGGTTAACTTGACCTTTGAGCATTAGTGTTGTATAAGCATTCTATTGTAGATGCTTATGTTCAACCTTTTCCTAAGTTATGACATTTTTCTCTTTTATCATGGATGAAATTGATTTCTTTGATGATTATGACTATTAAATTTTTTAAGAATATCTCCAAATAGGGATCAAAATCCATTACTATTGCATTCCTCTAAGTGTTAAGTTAAAAAATAAAAGCTTTGAATATTTAAAGGTATTATTGCTATAATCATGTCTATGATCTTATCATTTCAACACTGTGATCCATCCCAAGGAGGATCTAAAGCATGTGCACTTTCCTTTTATAATAAAATGTATTCCACATGGAGATAAGGTATTTTCATTTCATCATGACAATTTATGTCAACTCCATAAGGAAATCATGTAGAATTTGTAAATCATTAATAAAGGGGATGTTCCTTCAAG
Organism: Torreya grandis; assembly: GCA_037957365.1. Lineage (NCBI taxonomy): Eukaryota > Viridiplantae > Streptophyta > Pinopsida > Cupressales > Taxaceae > Torreya > Torreya grandis. The sequence continues at coordinate 84,593 of JARHVA010008286.1, read as the reverse complement.
TTCATTGATCAAAACCCCTCCTATTCCTACATTTATGAACAATATTACCTTTATTAAGGTTTATGATCCTTACTAGCCTTCATTTTGTATTGATTATTTTTTTAACAGTAACCAAGAGATTATGGCATATTTACCAAGTCATATTAAGCCATCAAGAGAAAGGAAACATCCTACATGATCAAATAAAAATAATATTAATGTTCCAAATAAAAGGCATGTAGTAATGTTAATCAAGGTGTCTCAAATAAAAAATATGTATTTATGAATGCTTCCTCAAGCTTCACTTGTTATATATTTACAAGAGGTAAATCAGTAAAGTTCTAAATACATTCCAACTCTTCAAATAGTATACCAAGGGTACAAAAATTCAAAGATCCATTCCCATTACCAAAGTACTTAAAATTAATTTATTAATAACTTACACATATTGTACATTAATATGATGAAAATCATATGCCTGCATTCAAAATAGGTGGTGATTAAGAACCAATGATAACTCCTATGTCAAATACCACCATTTTAATGGATTATCTTATGTCTATGATGAGAACTATTGGGGACCTTAAAAAATAGGTTTATATACTTAAAATGCAAGTGTCTTTCCATAATTCAAATATACATGTTACCAAATGGAATAATTAACCTCTAACACAATGTGTACTTTAATAGTCATATCCACTTGCTTTTGAATTATCACATTTACCTATCTTTGGGCACCATAAGGATCCACTTGAGCAAATGCTAAGTTATGTCCATTATTTTGGTTAATGGGTAAATGATAACAAACTATTATAAAAAATATATATCCATATGAGTATTTCCAATGAGGCTCACAATTGGTTCTATATTTTACCAAAGGGTTACATAACCATTTTTTAAAACATGTAAGATTCTTTCTTCATGTTCAATATTCACAAAGTTCCATAAGTTACATTAGAACAATTTCAAACAACATGATTATGAGTCCCTTAAAGATTATAGTAGTCAATTCAAAAGTGCATCATATGAGCTAGCATTTAGATCTTCAAATTTAGAATTGTAATTTTTAGTTAGTAAAGGCCTTGTTTCCCCTTTAAAATAAAGAGCATTGCATAAACAATATGAGTCCTTCACTCATTTACATGTGGAAGTACATATATGTGTTTCATTCATACTTATCCAACAAATATTAACATTTCTCCTTCTAAGTACCAATGTTTTATCCATAAAATTAAATAAGGAGATCAAATCACTAAAGAATTTTATGAACAAAAATGTGGCATTCCTAATCTCTATATGACTAGTTTACAAATGTTAGATAGCATGGGATTGATACAAGATTCATATCCTATGAAAGAATCTCACAAATGAACAAAAAAACAAGTCTCCATGCCAAAAAGATTTAACAATTAAATTATGCATGAGTGGTGCTTATTTTTGGCATTACCATATTGATCCTAAACAAGAAAAACCTACTTGTAGTGTAATATGTTTACAACAAATAGGCTTTAATCATAGCAAACCTACAAAAGAAAGGAGGTTGGAAAGACTCCTTAGGAAACATAACAATACAAATAACTTGTGGTTATAAATTGATTAAAATATAGGTTTGGTTTATTCCTACCACATATAGATATGTATTTACACTTGGAACATTTTGACTATACGAAATGAAAGCAAAAATTGACCAAAATCAACAATCATTTTCCTTTCCTCATGAAAAAAATTAATACATATTTCCAATGATATAATTACATCTTCCACTACACATTTGAAACATGAGGAGGAACATGTTATGTCCCTTTTCAACATATCCAATCATGATGCAAACAATGTAAAAGATTTGTAGTCATATAAATGTCACCTAAGTTAAATGAGTGTCACTTGAGGCCACCATATCCATAGGTTAGTCCTAAACCTATCTTAAGGTCTATTTTTATCCTTATCTAACTTTCATGTAGGCCTAACCCATCTATAGATGTACCTAAGAGAAGTCTTAGACCTTATCCTAGGAATCCAAGTCTCTAATGTAACATATTCTACCACCTAAACACTAGCATGACCCTTTGGGCACTAATGCAGTGCAATCGTGACCCAAGGACTGCACTATTATCCCTTAGGTCTTTTATCCTATAACAGACATAATTCCACTTCTCAAGACACCTTAGGGTTAGCCTAGACCCATTCCATGTATTGACAAGAACCAAATCAGCATATGTAAACTAATTTTATCCCTTTACCCACTAGATGGAAATGAGATTCAAATACACATAAATAAATTCAGAAACACTTGTTTAAATCAAGGTCATTAATCCCTATTCTTCACTACATATGTATATATCCATCAAAAAAATTTCTAAGCTCAAAAAACTCATTTATAGATTTAAGCACATTCAAAACACTCAAGTCAAAACTCATACTAGCATTCACTTGAACTTGCAGTAAGTACTCAGGAAGGAGAACTACATAGGGCTTGATCCCCACTCAAGGTACACGTATGTAGGAAAATATTAGCACATGGGGTTTTTATGTCACATATAACCTATCCAAATAATAATACACTCTTTCTACCTGTGCTCTTCAAATACCCTAGAAAAATAGAGATCTAGGGTTTCACTTTCAAATCAGTCAAAAATAGTGATCCAACACTTAGGCACACATGCATAGGCATCTCAAACTCAAGCGAAGGCCTATTGAGAATATCACAGTCCCTACATGTAAGGGATAGTTTTTCACCTCTTAGAACACTAACATAATGTATTACTATCCATAGGACCACACTATTGTCTACAAAGAGTTTTGACTTTAGATTCCATTTTATGACACTAATCAACCTCTATACCATTTTCTAGCCTCTAATTCATTCTTCTGAGCCATCTTCTAGCTAAGTACATACTTGTTTGATTCACTTTTATTATTAGAATAATCAAATTAGTTCAATTATTTTACAAATTAGCATTTGTATTTATTGTATTCTTATTCACTAATTTATTGTTATATCCCTTTAACAACTTAGGGTTTTAAACTCCACAAATCCCTTAAATTTTAAATCATTTGGTGAACCCAACTTACTTCAAATACTACCAAAACCCTATATCTAGATGCACTTAGGGTTTGTATCCTTTTATTTACCATGTTCAAAAATGGAACTCCAAAATCTCATATCTAATTTATTATTATATTTTTGTAATCTTTCATAGATTAAATTTCATAAAAGGTTCAACATATACAATATTTTGTTTCTTACATTCAAATCTACAATGGTAGAATTCAACAACCGATTTGATGAGATAGATAAAAGATAATTCCAATATTTCATTTGTAAATATTCAAATATGCTAGATGACCTTATCAATATTCTCCATGAAGGGATTCAAAATAATATATCACTTAGTCAATCTCTTAACCCCACATATGTTAATATTTTTACAACTATTATGGAGGCAACTTAGATTCTATAATAACTTATTATAACGAGGAAACCTTCACCAATAAAAACACTTCCTACGGCTAGTACACATTTTTCCTCTCCATATATACAATCCCTTATGCATGAGATACATGATCTATAGGACAAGGTGTTACATCTTTAGTAGGGTGCCACTAGACCACCTTATGCCTTGGATTCTCATGTTCTTCTACGTACACCTTTATCACAACATATACAAATAATTCATTTTCCATGTATATTTATGGAACTCAAGCTTACTTTGTATGATGGTAAGGGTGACCTAGATCACTATCTACAATATTTCCACACAACATGGTTGGACTACATGTCCAATGATTGGATCCTCACTAAGTTATTCCCTAAAAATTTAAAATCTTAAACATTACAATGGTTCTATGAACTTCATAATCAGTCCATCAAAACATTAAATCCATTAGTAGATATGCTTTTGGAAAATTTTTAATTAACAACAATCATAAGGTTTTAGATGCTAAAGTTTCTCAACTCAAACAAAAATCTAACGAGCCAATACTTGAATATGCCTTATGATACAAAACTATATTATCAAAGATAAATATCCCCATGGCATATATTGATCTCCAAGACATATTCAAACATAATTTATTACTATAATAACATGAATATTTTCTATTCAAAAGGTTTGCATCATTGAAATACCTACGTAATATAGTTAAGGAAAGGGAGCTCAAGATTCTCTATATGGGAAAGCTAAAATACACAATTAGATCAGATTCAAATAACAAGAGTTATAATAATCTCCCATATAAGGTGATGCCCACTATAAACAAGATATATCCAAAGATAATAGTTAATGTAGCTTCTTGACAATGTTTTATGATATTCTCCAAGGAGACTTTTCACAAATCTTCTTGAATCACCAGCATGTGTTTTTTGGTGACTCTTAGAATGCAACATCATATCTCTCCCTCCCATCAAGGAGGTTTATATGACTATGAATATCTAAATATTAATGATTCTAATTAATTATGTGACTATCATAGGGTACCAGACCATAATAAAAAAGGATGCATTAGTTTATGACATAAGATATAAGATTTGATAAATGTTAGTATTGTTTATGTCAACACTCATATAGAGGCACCTAGACCACAACCAACATAAGAAAAAGAATTGGAAATATTATCTTATCCATTTATAAAACATAAAAATAATGATAAAATAAGCACCTCAAGTGTTCTTTATACTTATCTAGCACATTCACCACCAATATGTTATCATACTCATACATTGAACACACACACACACATAGTAATATCATTGGTGTGTATAATAATATAGTGTTAGTTAGACCTCTCATCACTATCTTAGAGCATGATATAGTTGGTGATGATTCATATTTATATGTACTCTTTATAAGATACTACATTGATCTTCATCCTATTTAGAGTATCATGGTTAATAATGGGTCCAACATTAACATGTGTACTAACACACTTTTATAAGATTTGGGTTATTTAGAGTAGGAAATTTATTGGATCTAGATTCTATTATTCATGGATTCAGTACCCATGTTCATAGATCCATCAAGGAGATACTACTACTATTATAGGTTGGGACAACACATATGGCCACTAGATTCCTAGTTGTACCTAATGCAAGCATGTTTGATATGTTATTAGGTAGGCCTTGGATACAAAAACCTTGAGCTATCCAATATATCATACACAAATGTCTTAAATATATACATGCTAATAAGGTGGTTATATTTGAGAGTCTTACATATGATTATACTTTACCTATTCCATATATAAATGTATAGCAGACACTAGTTACCGTTTAACACATAGATTCTATTAGCACACATCTAATATCATTTTGGCCATAAATATACATGAGGTCTACTCCTATGAAATTATCACATTCACACTCTACTATGGAGACCTAAATTAGATACACTCCTACATCAGAGATAAGTGGTGGATTCTAGAGATCATCTCTCTACCATATTACTGCATAGACCAATGATACAACAAAGAGCATCCATTAAAGTTACAATGTATTATACCATATGGGTTCCCATAACCCTATAATTCACAGGCCAATTCAGTCAACATCACATATTCATATCGCCAATTGATAACTAGTTTTAGCTATATATCGCTTAATACATCTAATTCTTTGATCTCATATACCTCATCACACAACATAGATAATCATTTTTCCTCTCTTTGACATAGGACACATTTATTGTGAAACTCCTCAATTAATCTATTCCTCTATAGTTGTACATAGTTTTTCTTACCTTGCTCCTTGTATATAGAATAATTTACATGATTAATTATACATAGATTTACTAATAAAATACAAATAGATTCAAATATTTTTCATAAAATATAAAATTTTGGATTGTATGCATTTCCATGTTTATATTCCTTATAATTTCTAGGTTCTACATATGTTATTTATGCTAGTATAGTTGGTTTTATCATACATATATGATTCAATTGTTATCTTGGAGTGTTCACTTATTATTATAGGATTCAGGCCTATCACAAAATTCCATATATGCTATTATCTACCCATTGGGGGAACATACATGGATTTAGCATTGATACACCAGCCCATTGGGGGAAACATACTATAAATATTATAGTTTTATAGGTTACATATTTGTATACTCTATATAAAATATTATCATTGATTATATTATGTTGATAATGGTCTTGAGATGCATTGATTTTCATTGATGTCAAGGTGATATTATTACATAATGCATTAATGATAAAGTGATAGGTTCCAAGTGTATTTGATAGTGCATATCATGTATGTAGGCCTTTGAGGTTATTGACCACGTTTGAGGGGTCATCTGAAGTCTAATAAGTTCTTTGTGTACTTATGAAAGTGAAAGGAATCCATCTACATAGTCTCGTGAATGTATAGGTTATCCTAGTCATCATGGCATAATTTCCTAAGTAAAAATATTGATGACACTAGAATTTGCACATGTGAAGGTGTCAGAAGAAAGTGGTCACAAGGGTTTATTCATATTTGTGCCTAGATCATGTGTTTCAAATTTTAGGTCTTGACATGATGTCTAGAAAATGTTATGGTAGTGCAAAGTTTCTCTCCTAGGCAAATTTCATTGTTTTCCATACTTAGCCACTTTCACATTAAAAAGTGACCAATGGAATTCAAATATTTGAATTTAGAAAGGAAACATGGTTTATAGTGTTTTATTTATCAATTTTGATAATGGATGAATTTGATGGTGGTATAAAAATAAAAGTGGTGGATAAATTTAAAGGAAATCCATAAAAATTAATTAGGAGGTTTGAATGGTTGTAAAATTGCGTTTATTTCACATGAGAGTTGCCTATTGGTTGACTATGTTTTTTTATGAATGAACTAGAGTGTAAAGAAATGATTGTATAAGTCAAAATATTTATCAAAACTTCGTGGTATAGAAGGAAAAAATTAATTTTACTCCTAGTATATCATCATCAAATTTGGAGTTTTGGATGTCCATACTAGTGTGGTTATTTCATGTCAAAGCTAACTTTTGTTGACTATAATTATAGTAAGTCTGAGTAGGCATCTTACAGTGGTAATTTTGAGCCTTTAAATTATAAATAAAGGTGTATTCTAGTTTGGATGATGTTACTTAGTTATTTATATTTCCATCCATATGTGGATTGTTCTTGAAAAGTCTATATATAGTTAGTTTGAGCCTCATTTGTGAAGATAATGTTTCTGGGCTATTTAAGCCTAATAGGTCATTAAGACCTAATCGAGGTTTCATAATATGAGTGAATGATTTGATGTTTATGAAACATGGATAAGGCTCATATATGATGAAATTTAATTTTTATAACTGGTTTTGGTCATTGGTAAGGGCCATCTAGGCCATAATTGCTCAAAGTGTTCCATCAAGGTGAATTAGGTCTCCGTGTGACCTATTGAAGGCTTGAGGGCTATTGAGGTTTCATAGGGTAAGTGAGGGACTATTAGTGTAGGTTTTTATTTTTCCTTATTAATTAGGGAAATTGTATTTCTTTTGCATACATGGATTTTTCCTACATTTGTGGGATAGGCTAGCTTATGTGGAGGTGTGTGTCATAGATGTGTCATAGGTGTCATAAGAATGTCATAAGTAACTCCCTTGATGGGAGTTATTTCTCTATTCTTAGCACCTTGTCACCACCTTTCATGGAGGAGTTACAGTCTATTATTGGGTACATTGTCCACCTTTTGTGGAGGAGTTACTTATGTACTCCCCTATTCATAGTCCTCACTTTGGCCATCTCATGTTAATCAGATTTTGGTTTTCTCCATTTTGTCTTGTGCAATTTATCTTCTTGTGTTATTTTCAAATTGATTTAGCATCTATGTGGTGTGCACTTGCTTCAACTTGTGTGATCACATCTCCACTGCACTCACATTATTCGGATTCTGGCAACAACTCTGATATGGTATCCAAGCAAGAATGATAATCATGTGTCTGGTTATGCTTTTAGTTCATTTTGAAATCAAGAGGAGTGGAGTTCTCTTTGTTTTTTTTAATTTTCTAGATCTGATCTTAAATTTAAAAAAAAATATTAATTTTGGTATCATTTTCTTGGGAATCCTTGGCCTTTGGGTGTCTTGGTTATCTTCACTTCAAGGGTTGGCTTAGAGTTAGCCTGGGTGCCATTGTTGTGTGCAAGGAGTAGAGAGAGGAGCAGCTCTAAGCATCTTCAGTTCCAACAGTAGAAGTCCTTCCTTCCAGCCATGCCATCAGCTATACGACGTCCAAAACAAGTCTATTTTTTTTGTGAATATGGCACTTTTTCCTTGTATTCTTCTACCCAGACCTGTTGCCCAACGAGATGCCAAGTAGGCCGTATGGCATCCAACAGGTCTGCACATTTATTTTTTGTCTTTTCTGAGTCAAAATTCTGGACTGTTTGCTTTTGGATGCCCCTTCCTTACTTGGCATCCCATTTGGCACCCCTTAGACACATGGCATCCATTATTATGTCTATGCTTCATTTGTTTTGAGTTAAAATTGACTTGATAAAACAAAAATCAGTCAATTTGACTGAATATTCAGTTTTATAGATAGTTTAGGGGTTTTCAATTAAAACTTGTATCTTCGCCTGTCCCAAACGAAGGGTGAGGCTCGAGTTGGTGGGAGGCCAATTCCCCCTCACACAAACCTTATTTAGATTCCTTATTTTGTGCTAAATCCAATGAGTGGTTAGAAGGCCACTTTCTCTCTCATAACAGGCATTTTAAAAATGTTTTAGTGCTTTCTTTTGCAAAAACATTAGTTTATGAGAAAATTGAACCTTTAATATCTTGCAAATGGCAGCTTGGATTTGGCTACCTTTTTTTGCAAATGTGTTTGTAATTCAATTATCCACAATGTAGGCTTGTTATTTGTCAAAAATGTACTAGTTTATAAAGTGCCAAAATTCTAGGTCTCTCGGGACGCATTTTCGGCTGAGTCTGACATCCTATTTGTTTTAGTATTGCACTGATTTCTCTAAGATGCATTCTCAGCTGAGTTTGACCTCTTTTGAACATGCACTTGCATATTTGGGGGGGGATAAATGTTTTGGGGGGTTGTGATTGCTTTTCACAACTTGATTATCTTTGCTTTCATTCTCCTTTCTACATAAATTCACAACTTACAATCAACACAACTTCACCTAAATTTAGCTAAAAAATGGATTTTTTTCAACTTAAACCCCTAATACCCTTCAACTATCATGAATGGAAGGTTAAAATGTCAATCATTCTTAGAAGCAAAGGGTTGTATAGGATCACCATGGGTACTGAAGTAGAAACCAACACTGATGCTGAAAAGGTCAAGTGGTACAATCATAGTGATGAAGCCTATGGATTACTAAGCTTGTCTATGTCTCCATAACTTGTCTTCCATTTAAAATCCTCCCAGAATTCCAATGACATATGGGACACCTTAGAAAAGTTATTTGGGAAGCTTGATTAGATGAGAAGTCATGAGCTCAAAAATGAACTCATAAGTCTAAGTCCTAGCAATTTTGACACCCTACAGGACTTCTTCACTAAGTTTAAGGCCCTTAGATTGGAATTGAAAGAATGTACGATAGAGGAGAAAGATGATCAACTCATACTTTCTATTCTCAAAAAGTTAGGTCCAAGTTATTCAGTCTTTGTCTCCACTTTCCATGCCACAAAAAGTGCCCTTGGCACTACATCGAAAATGCCTTCTTTGGATTCATTCATTGCCAACTTGACTAGGGATCAAGATAAGCTAATTAAAATGGGCACAATGAAGTATACTCAACCCCAAGCTTTGATAGCTAGAAATGGTAAGGACAAGACTTCAACAAAGGAGAAGAAAAAAAAATAAGGACCAGGAAAAGAAGAAAGAAAACACCAATCCTACCAAAAACAACACTGAGACTTCCTCTTCCAATGCTAAACCTAAGAAGGAGAAGGTTAAGTGTGCCTATTGTAAAAATATAGGGCATGATGAACACAAATTCATGAAGAAACAAATAGATCACCTAACTCATCTTCTAAAGAAGAACAACATAGGTGTTCCTGAGTCCATCAAACAAAATTCATCTACCCAAGATTCTACTAAGGCAAAAGACAAGGGTAGGGAAAAAGAAAAGGGCAAGGCCCTTATAGCTACAATAGCTTCTACATCTTCAGGGGCCATTGACTTGGGTGCTTCTCACCACATGGGCTCTTCACTAGTTGAGTTTTCATCTTTAGAGCCTTGTAGCATGACTTCAATTAGTTTCGGTGATGACGCTTCAGTTTCTATTGCAGGGAGAGGGTCAGTTGAAATGGAAGGAGGAACATTCAATAATGTTCTAAGTGTTCCTTATCTTTCAACCAATCTCTTATCAGTGTACCAAATCACTCACATTGGCTAGGGTATGAGAGTTGAGTTTTCACCAAATTTAGTGGCTATCAGGGAGTTGCATAGTGATACTACATTGGCAGTGGGTAGGGTAGATCACCAAGCAAGGTTATACACCTCACATTTTGCATCAAATTCTTCTCTAACAACATTGTTGACTCATATAGATGGAGTTAGAAAATTGTGGCATGAGTGGTTTGGCCACCTTAACTACCGCTACCTTGAGCAACTATGCAAAAATGACATGGTCATTGGCTTGCCTCGTGTCCAATTCTCAAAAGAACTTTGCGAGGGGTGTTCCCTTGGGAAGCATCTCGAAGTAAAATTTGACAAAGGCAAAGCTTGGAGGGCTTCACAACCTTTGGATTTAGTCCATAGTGATGTATCAGGACCCTTTCCCAAACCATCTTTCATAAGGGCCAAGTACATCCTCACTTTCATTAATGATTTCTCTAGGTACACTTATATATATTTTCTCAAACAAAAGTCTGAAGTGTTTAAAATTTTTCTAGACTACAAGGTTCTTATTGAGAAATAGAGTGAGAAATCCATCAAGGTTCTTAGAACTGATAATGGAGGGGAGTATGTCAGCATCAAGTTTGATTAGTTTTACACCACATAGGGGATTGATTCATAGCGCATAGTCATTTACAGTCCTTCATAAAATGGGGTTACAGAATGCAAGAATAGGTTCTTGAAAGAGATGGGTAGCTGTATGATTCACTCCAAATCCTTAGCACCACATTACTAGGTCGAAGCCATCAATTGTGCTTGCTACATTCAAAATAGGGTTCCTCACAAAGCTTTGAAAGGGATAACACCCTTTGAAGCTTGGCATAGAAGGAAACCTGATGTTGAGCACCTTAGAGTTTTTTGGATCCCCAGCCATGGCCTGCATTCCAAAAAAGAAACACAAAGCTATGGAATGTCAGTCCAAGCCTTACATCTTTGCATGATATCTGGATGGTATTAAGGGAAATAACCTTTTAGATCCAGTCACTCATGAGTTGTTCATCGAGAGAAGTGTCCATTTTCAAGAGAGTCCTAGAGACTCAACACTTGACACTTCTTCTCCCTCATCGGATCTACTTCTTCATGATGATTCCTCATCATATTAAGATTAACCACAATAGGTTCTTGAGCCAGATTCATCTTCTTCTTCTTCAATTTTAGACAATGATGATAGTGATGTAGAGTCATCCACCTCTAGTCAGTCAGAGGATGAGGAGTTAGCACCTAACTCACCCACTTCTGGGCCAGATAAACACTTGAGAGTGCTGGAACATGGGAAGGAGATCCCATAGATGACAAATGTACTAGGTGGAATTTTTAGAGAGATCCACATGCCTTCTTTACTATAGTTTCATATCCACAAACTTTTTGAGAGGCATCAGGGGTACTTGAGTGGGATAGTGCTATGGAGGAAGAATATTCTTCCTTAATCAAAAATAACACTTGGGACTTGACTTCAATTCCTAAGTGAAGAAATATGGTTCGATGTAGGTGGATATATCAGACCAAGTTTGTAGTAGATGGGTCGATTGATAAGTACAAGGTGATTGGTCACCAAGGGTTTCTCACAGGTGGCAGGCATTGACTACTCAGAGACCTTTTCACCCATTGCAAAGATGACTTCTATCTGACTCACCTTGGCTATTGCCACAACACATTATTGGGATGTGCATCAGATGGATGTGAAGAGTGCCTTTCTTCATGGAGACTTAGAGGAGGAGATCTACATAGAGTAGCCACCAGGATTTGTTAAGGATTCTTCCTTAGTATGTAGACTTAGGAAATCAATTCGTGGCCTCAAATAGGCCCCTCATGCTTGGTATGGCAAGATGGATTCCTTCCCTCTCATAGCGGGTTTCACTAGGTGCCATTCTAATCCCAATGTCTACTTCTTCTGGTAGGATAAGTCTCTCTTGATTTTGGTTCTATATGTTGATGACCTTTTTATCACTGGGAGTTCTTCATCGGCTATTTTAGTGGTGAAGGCATCTCTTCAGGATATATTTGACATGATAGACTTAGGTTTGTTGAACTACTTCTTTGGCATCAAGATCTCACAGTCAGATTTAGGAATTTATCTTGCACAGCCTAAGTATGCTCTTGATTTATTGGCTCAGTTTCACATGGCTGATTGCAAGCCATCTTTGACTCCCTTTCTATCAAGAGTCAAGCTTGAGGCTGATTGTTCTTCACCATTGGTTAATGCCCCTTAGTATCAAAAACTTGTTGGTAGTCTCATCTACTTGACTCACACTAGGCCTGACATATCATATACAGTGGGACTTGTCTCTAGATACATGCAGGAACCTCATGAGCTACATTGGAAAACAGTTAAGAGGAACTTGCATTACATACAGGGTTCACATAGATACAAGATTCATTACAAATTTGGCATAGAGGTTGACTTGGTTGGATATACAGATTCGGACTGGGCTGGTGATTCATAGATTCGCAAGTCCACTTCTAGTTACCATTTCTCTCTAGGTTCTGGTCTTATCAGTTGGTCTAGCAAGAAGTAAAATGTTATTTCTATATCATCCACAGAGGCAGAGTATAAGGGAGTTGTTAATGTAGCTACTAAGGCTATTTGGCTTCAAGGGATTCTTTTTGAGTTTGGCATTCCTATCAGGCAGCCCACCACTATTTATTGTGACAACCAAAGTACCATTCAAATTTGCAAGAATTTGGTTTAACACCAGCAGGCCAAGCACATAGAGATTCACATGCACTTCATTTAGGAGCTTATTCATATTCAGGTCATTGACTTGATATTTTGCCACTCTTCTGAGCAGGTTGTAGACATCTTCACCAAACCTTTCATCGAGAGCAAGTTCATTCATCTACGAACTCTTCTTAGGGTGTGATCTACATTTTCATTAGCATCATCTTCAGGGGGGGCCTTTTAGCCTCTTCTTTCTTTTATGTCTCTCTTTTTTTTCTTGGGGGGGAGTTTTTTCCTATGATTTTTCTCCTTTTCTCTATCTTATGGGAGATTGCATTTGTACATGGGTATCTCATCAGGCTTAGTTGTCGGGACCCATCTTATATTTCCACACTACCCACCTAAGCTATGCTTATGGGGGGTATTAGTGTAAGTTTTATATTTTTCCCTATTTATTAATTAGGGAAATTGTATGTCTTGTGCATACATGGAGTTTTCCTACATTTGTGGGATAGGCTAACTTATGTGGAGGTGTGTGTCATAGACGTGTCATAGGTGTCATAAGAATGTCATAAGTAACTCCCTTGATGGGAGTTACTTTATTCTTAGCACCTTGTCACCACCTTTCATGGAGGAGTTACAGTCTATTCTTGGGTGTGTTGTCCACCTTTTGTCGAGGAGTTACTTACATACTCTCATATTTGTAGTCCTCACTTTGGCCATCTCATGTTAATCAAATTTTGGTTTTCTCCATTTTTTCTTGTGAAATTTATCTTCTTGTGTTATTTTCAAATTGCTTTAGCATCTATGTGGTGTGCACTTGCTTCAACTTGTGTGATCATGTCTCCATTGCACTCGCATTATCCAGATTCTGGTAACAACTCCGATAGGGACTTAGAGTATTTTATGTATTTTTAAACATATAAAAGTCTTAGATTACCTTGTGTACAAGTTTTTAAAATGTTTTCATCTTTGGTTAAGGGCTATTGGTATCTAAGTGTAACGTGTGGCCTAATGGAGGGCTAATTGCTTAGGTCTAGCTTAAGGCAAATGTATTGTTTTCATCCATTTCAAGCATGGCCAACCAAATGACATGATTTATATTATATGTATCATTTCCAAGTATATATAATAATGTAAAGTGTTATTTATAACCATGATTGGTTGGAGAAAGAATCATGTATAAGTAGAAGGCTAGTTTGGCCTAATTGTGTAAGTTGGATAATTGGTGAGTGAAGCAAATGGTATGAGAGTTTACAGAAGGGTAAGAGGACATAAAAAACATTAGAATAAATTTTTGAATATGTCAAGAATATATTATAGTGATGTTGAAGGTAATCAGTAAGTTTTTTATTGATTCAAGGCATGATTAGGCCTAGTTTGTCTAGATGACCTAGAGTGAAGAAGTGAATTGAATATATGTTAGAAGAAGAATACAAATGCTATATATGAATGATATTCATGATGTTAAAAGATTATATTTACATATAATATTATTAGAGTGTGAATGAGTAATGGCTTCGTTATCATGATCTTATGTATGAGGGATGTTAGAGTAAATAAGAGAAAGAGTAATTGTATGCCTATGTAAGAGGCAAATTTGAGTTTGTATGAACTACCATAAAAATATGAGGTGGAGAGGTAGGTTTTTAGGTTTTAGATTAAGATAAGTCCATCATAAAATGTTTCAAACAATATATCAAAGGTGGAAACTAGTTTAGATGTGATTGAGTTGGTGCCTAATCATTTAGGGGGTTGTAGCCTCCTTGCTACTTAGTGTTAGCTAAAGGTCTAATGGGTGCTTGACCAAATTGAGGGATGGGTAGTCCTTGATTAGTTACTTTTGGTATAAATTGAATAAATACATTTAAAGGATAGTATTCCAAATAATTTTTCAATGGATTTTCTCCCCCATGAGTATTTCCCACATAATTCATCTGTTATGTGCTTTTATCTTGCATTATTTTCTTTGTTCATTGTAATGAATGGTTTATGTGCTTCATGAATGCTTATGTTGAATGGTTAAGAGTTTGAATAATTGGAATTGAATTTGAATTTATTTAATCACTAATTTAAGTCCCCTAGTGATTATGCTTCCAATAATTGGTATCAGATCAGGTCCTTCAAGAAGGCTTGACAACTAGGAAGGTGGTCCTTGAAGCACAATATGGCCAAGAATATAAGGAAAAACAATCAAGAATTAAGATTGATGGTTAAAATTATAAAAGATAATATTAATTATTTTGAGACAATATGGATTAAATATAACTCCAAGGAATATGAATATGAAAAAATCATCAAAATTCTTATAGAGCAAGTCAAGTCCTTTATGGAATATGAAGGAAATATGAGTCATCTTCAAACCAAATTTGAGATAATGATTGAAATAGTAAAATAAGATAAGATGAATATTCATGATCTGAAGAATCAATTAGAGGGTGAAAATTCAATTTTGAGGTCGAAAAAGGTTGAGTGTGATTAGTTGAAAACTAAGCTAGGCTCATTGAAGGATTAGCATGCGAAGCTAGTGGTCAAAATGATGAAAGGTTGAGCAAGAGAAATTAGAAAACGTAAATAAGGATGATAGAATGAATAAAAAGGTGATAAGACCACAAAGGAATCCCAATTCCATAAGGTTTGTCAATTCATCTCATAGTGAATGTTATGCTTGCAATCAATTTAGTCACATTGAAAGAGATTGTAAAAGGAGAGGTAACCTATCAAAAAGAGTTAACATCCATAATCACGCAAAATGTATGAATGATATTATTTATTTTAGGTTTCATATAATTGTTCATATTTAAAAATATTTTAAGAATAGGTTGAATGAGTTCTCAATGCAAAACAGGCTGTATGGAGCTCCTAATGTGCAAGGAAGAGGTCACACATAGATATGGAGCCTTGGGACTATTAAGAGAGATCAAATTAAGATCAGGGATGATTTTTTTTTTTAGCATATTAGTTAATATTGTTTTTTTTTTGTGGTAGTTATGAATGCAAGACAAAAATATTGTTTATCAACATGTCTTGATCAAGGAGTGAAAGAGAAGATGAATGAGTTGTTAAATGTGGAGTCTGTTTCACCCCTAAGGTTAAAATAAAGTTAATGGGGCAATTTTAACATGTATTTATTTAATTTTAAAAATGTTGGGAAATTTTTTTATTATGATAATCACTTATCATATTTGTGTCATAATTTATGGAGAAATAAGTGTGATTTAAAGAGGTTTAGAGAATTGGGGGATTATATTTTATCTCGTTGGTTAAAACCTCCATTATTTTGTGCCATTTTGGTGGGGATATGACTTGTCACCAAGGTATGGCATTTTTTTAGAGTATAAATAGGGGATAGGGGAAAAACATTGTAAGTGTGTCTTGTATCTTAGTTTGAGCTC
This sequence comes from Torreya grandis, assembly GCA_037957365.1. Classification (NCBI taxonomy): domain Eukaryota; kingdom Viridiplantae; phylum Streptophyta; class Pinopsida; order Cupressales; family Taxaceae; genus Torreya; species Torreya grandis. The sequence goes on along the minus strand of JARHVA010008286.1, from coordinate 68,214 downwards.
TTCTTCTCTCTATGGTTAGTGTAATCAGTTTTGAGGTGTAGCTTTGCATCTCAGGTATTCTAGTCTAAATTCGAGCTAGAGAAAATTATCTTTGTGAGAGGTTTCTTATTTAGAGGTTTCTTTACTCTTTTTTATAGTATTATTGATATCCTCTTGGTGGACATAGCCCACATTGGGTGAACCACATTATATCAATATTATGTATGTATTTTTAATTAGATCTAAATTTTTCTTCCATATGTCTCTACTACTATGATTCTGAGGAATGATTTCTATGTTGTATATTATTGCATAATTAATTAATTTTAATGACTTATTCCTAACAATTTGTATCAGAGCTAGCTTTAGTGGTTTTGATAAATTGGTGAATCATAGGGAAATTAGCTTGAATGGGAGCTATGGCAAATAATGGAAGATCTAGAGTTGAAAAATTCAATGGGTATAATTTTGGATTATGGAAGATGTAGATAGAAGATTACTTGTTTTATAAGGATCTTCATCTCCCTTCAATGGGGAAAATAGGACAAACTTCAAGTATGAATTAATGAAATTGGAATTCACTCAATAGGAAACCACTAGCAGCCATACAGTTGTGCCTTGCATATTTGGTTGCCTTCAATATTTCATAGGAGACAACTAAATTTGGTCTGATGAAGAAATTATGGGAGTTATATGAAAACCCTTTGCCTCTAATAAAATATTTCTGATGAAAGGTTATTTAATATGAAAATGTCTTAAAATGGTTATGTAGTTGATCATTTGAATGATTTTAATATAGTTGTAGGTATTCTAACTTCTGTTGGTATTAAATTTGAAGATTAAGTTAAAGATTTATTGATTTTTTCTCCGTACCGAATAGTTGGGATAGCCTAGTTATGGTCGTGAGTAATGTCATCCCTGCTAAGGGAAGTTTAAAGTTAGAGTATGTTATAGGTGTGATTCTTAGAGAGGAAATGTGAGAAAAGAGTTCTAGAGAATCATCTTTAGGGAATGCTTTGATGGTGGAGACTAGAGGGAGAAAAAAAGATAAAATCAAAGGAAAGCATGGAAAGTCAAAGGGTCAGGGAAGATATAAATCTAGAACCTAGATGGTGTGCTGGCACTATGGGAAAAGTAGACTCACAAAGAAAGAATGTTGGTAACTTTGGGAGAAGAAGACCAAACATGATGAGACCAAGGAGTAAATATGATAATAGGTACTATTAATCAAGATGATTTAATTATTTCCTTGGATAATGTTTTTGAATCTTGGGTATTAGATTCAGGGGCTTCTTTTCATGCCACCCCATATAGGCTTCATTTTACTGATTATGGTCAAGGAGATTTCAGACATGTTTATCTTGGTGATCATGAACCATGTAGTATAGTATGGAAACATTGTGTTTAGATAAATATGCAAAATAGGAACACATGGATACTAAAGGTTGTCAGGCATGTCCCATAGTTAAGGTAGAATTTAATATCAGTAGGGAAATTAGATAGTGAGGGTTGTTTGGTGATGTTTTTAGTAGACTCTTGGAAAGTTACCAAGGGTTCTCTTATGGCTATGAGAGGTAAGAAACATGGCACTTTGTATTTGACTAGTAGTGTTAATCACAATAATTTAGTTGTTGTACATGGAGATGGAATTTTATGGCACTATAGGCTCAGTCATATGAGCTAAAAGGGCATGGAGATCTTCAAAGACAAGTTGCCCAGATTGAAAAAAATTGATTTGAACTTCTATGATGATTGTATCTATAGGAAGAAAAAGTGAGTTATGTTCCTGAGGGTTATATCTACAAAGAAGGAGAATAAGTTGGAGTTGGTTCACTTAGATGTATGGGGGCCAGCTCAAGTATCTTCTATTGGTGGTTTGAATTATTATGTTACATTTATTGATGATCAAGTAGGAAATTTTGGGTTTATTACATTAAGAAGAAATCTAATTTGTTTGAAACATTTAAGAGATGGAAAGCTTTAGTTGAGAATGAAACAGGTCTCAAGTTGAAATGTCTCAGGTTAGATAATGAAGGTGAGTATTGTAGTAAATAATTTGATTATTATTATTCAGATAATTGAATTCATAGGCAAAATATGGTTCTAGGGAAACCACAGTAGAATAGAGTGTCAAAGAGGATGAATAAGACAATCATGGATTGTGCTAGGCACATGAGGTTGTGCAGGGCTACCCCTAATGTTTTGGGTAGAAGTAGTTAACACAATAGTATATTTGACTAACAAAGGACCTTTAGTGACTTTGGATGGACGCATACCTAAGCAAGATTGGTTTGGTAAGAAAGTTAATTATTCTTTTCTTAGGGTCTTTAGATGTGAGGCATTGGTTCATGTTCCCAAGAATGATAGGATTATGTTAGTCACTAAGTCTAAGAGACACATCTCTTATTTTTTATGGTGCGGATGACATTGGTTTCTGAGTTTAGAGTCTTACAGACAAGAAAATATTTTGGTCTAGGTATGTTTTCTTTGAATAAAAAGTAATGTATAAGGATCAGTTGTAGGAATAGGAATAAAAAGAGTGCACAGTGATGGATGATATTAAGAATGTTAATGTTTGCAAGGAGATAGTTCAATAACCTCCTACACAAGAACCCCAAACTCCTCTAGTAAGAAGGTTTATTAGGGTAAGAAAAGCTCTTGAATGTTTTTCACCATATTTGAGTTATTTGTTACTTACTCATAGTGGAGAACTAGAATGTTTTGAGGATGCAATGTAGGTGAATTTTAGGAAGAAATGGGATCAAGCCATGGATGAATAATGTATTCCTCTAATGGAGAACTAGATGTGGGATTTGGTGAAGCTACCTAAGGGAAAGAGAGAATTGAAAAATAAGTAGGTAAACACAATCAAAGAAGAGGATGGAGGAAGGAAAAGGTACAAGGCCCAGTTGGTGGTCAAAGTTTTTTCATAGAATAAAGGTATTGATTTTGATGATATTCTTTATCCTGTTGTTAAAAGGACTTCTATTAGAATTGTGCTTGGTATACTTGTAGTAGAGGATTTGCATTTAGAACAATTAGATATGAATATTCCATTCATTCATGGTGATTTGGAGGAGAAATTATATATTGAATAACCATAGGGTTATGAGGTCAAATGAAAGGATAAATTAGTGTGCAAACTAAAGAAGATCTTGTATTGCTTGAAACAAGCTCCATGACACCAATATAAGAAGTTTGACAATTTTGTGTTAGAACAGGGTTACTCCAACTGTCATTCTGACCATTACATGTATGTTAAGAGATTTGAGGATGATAATTATATTATCCTATGCTTTTATGTCGATGACATGTTGGTTAAAAGAAAGAACATGCAATAAATTCAAGTAATCAAAAAGCAACTTGGTGATTCCATTTCTATGAAGGATTTGGGTGTAGCAAAGCAAATCCTTGGTATGAGGATAAATCAAGATAAGAAAGAGAGGAAGTTGATCTTATCCTAGGAAGATTATGTGAAGAATGTTTTGGATAGGTTTAGTATGCAAGATTCTAATTCGGTTAGGACTCCTTTGGTAGGCCATTTCAAATTATCTCCCAAAATTCTTTTTTTTATCTCAAAATTTCCTCAACATAAAGGAAAGGATTCTTCTACCATTTATAACCTCATGATTAGTGTTCAAATTTAAGATCCTCATTCACCTACTCCTACATTCTCAATGAGATTTAGAGGTACCACTTTCTTTGGTTCTCAACCTTTTATTTCAATTTTGACTCCTTATGCCATGGCATCTTCTTCTCTAACCTCTTCCACCTATAAGCCTAGTAAATCCACTAACATGGTAGGTTATACATCTATCAAGCCTCTCATAAGATCCACTATCCTTAATCCTCCCACTATTTCATTATTTGCTACCCAAGTCAATCATTCTTCTAGCGCTTCTTCCTCTGAACCATTCACTAGTCCATCTTTTGCTTCACAAGCAAATTTTACCACTAGTCCCTCAAATTCTCACAATTCTTCTTAGGCTAATATTATTACTAATATTGGTACCCAAGAAACTAATACCAACATAAATACCAATTATAATGCTTCTAATGTCAATCAAACATATCATTTTTTTTGCAAACTCTAAATCAAATGAGTACCTTTCAAGATCATAACACATATCAAATGATGAGAATGAAAAACCACCTTAATACTTAATCTCATCTTCAACCAATAGCTTGGGGTACACATAAGAAAAATGTTCCCCCTCCTCTTTAATATTAACAAGGAAATCTCATTTCTCAATCTCCCTTAATCAATAAAACCATTAATCATATAAAAAATGAACCTCTCACTACTCAAATCACTAACATTGATATAGGAGGTATAACACCTATAATTTCTTATAATGTGTCAACTGATCCTACCTTTCACCTTAAAACATTTGGAAATCTTCATAAATATTGGGTCAAATTAAACACCTTTGCTGCTACCAAGCTTCTAGTTGAAACTCTGATAGGTGATGCCTTGGATTGGTAAAATCAACTTAGAGCTCATTCCATTTCTAGTTTGGAGGACTTAGTAAATTTTTAAGTTCAATAAATCCAAACTAATGATCTTATTGAAAACACTTTGGCCCATTTCATTAATTGCAAACAACATGAGAATGAAACTACCCAAGCCTTTGTTAAGAGATGGAATACTTTGTCAAACAAATGTGCACATAACATGGTGAATGATAATATTTTCATATCTTTACAAATTCTCTCTTTCCTAAACTACAATATCAAGTCTACACTCTCTCTCTGTGTACCTCAAAAGAAGCTATTGACCAAGTTAAAGGACAAGATTTCCTAATGCATCAATTCAAGCCACCTTATCCTTTTGTGCATGCTTGTTTATTACTTAAGAATAAAAATAAAAATATCACCAATGGTGGTGTTAATTATTCTTATTACACCATTCACATTGTTCAAGTTTTCATTCCTAACCCTTCTTGAGAACCATCTCCTTCTCAACAATATATTAAACCTCATTTGTCTTTAACCAATAACATAAATGTTCACAAACCTCTATCGTCAATTGAATTGATTAAGTGTCTACCTAGGCATCTTCCATGATAACTTGACCCTACCCATCTTATGAAATCATGGTATGATCCTTACAAGTTTGTTGGTTTCACGCTAGTTAGGTTCATTCGCATGAGACTTGTAGACAATTTATTAATTTAGCTATGGATTTTCTTCTTAGACCTAATTTTGATCATGATTCCATTATCCATAAGTGTTAACAAGACTATGAGATTTGTTTCAAGGAATATAAATCAAATAACAAAACTCAAGCCTTGAATCAAGGAAATGCTCATTTGGCTATCTATAAAGATCCTTTACCTAATCATCAACCTATCCAAAAAAATCAAGCTAAGCCCAATCCTTCCACCAATAATGTAGAAAGTCTTGTTGAACCAACTTTCGAAGAGAATGTGGTTATAATGAAAAATATGCGAAGGGTGGTGGATTTCATTGATTCCTAACCTATCTACACTCCTCCTTCCCATAAGATATATCATCTTATCCACAATTCTTCTCCAACTCATTTGATTGAATTAGTGCAAGAAGATATTATCACTTTTGACAATCCAATTTATGATTCCCCCTTTGATAACACACACCAATCTATTTCTACCACTCTTCCATCATCTTCCAATTATAATTATAATCAAGATTCTACTAACACTTCTTTTTCCAATTCTCAAAATGAACATAAACCAACTAGTTCATCATGTCAACATGATTTAGGACCTTGTTCTAAACCTTCTTCTTCTTACCAACAAAAATTCAAATCTACTTAGATTCCTCCTTCTAAGGACATCCTTAAAAATTACAAGCCTTTATCTAACAACCTTATTATGGGATATGATGAGTATTATCTCATTGTGGAACTCACTAATCTCCCATCCCAAATTCCATTTCTTGAGCTTATGAGGACTTCCCAACATCATAGAAAACACTTTATGCAGCTCTTATTTGAGATGAATGTCCCTTGTCATCCCTTAATAGGATGGGAAGCAACTTTATCTGGTTCTAAAGATAGTATTTTATAATAATGTGAAGAGATGTCTATTAACATTGATTAAACTATAGATAATTCTCTTTCTCTACCATTTCTTATCGCATCTATGATTCCTGACAAGATTCTAATATGTGCAAATGATCCTCCATTATTTATTAGAATCCAAATTAGTGATATCTAATTTAAGAATATATTGATTGATGAGGGTTCTGACACCTATGTTTCTTCTCTTAATTTCATTAAGACTCTTGGATATTCCAAATGCAATCTCAAATTTACATGCAACACATGCTAAGGATACGATAGAAAGCAAATTCCTCCTCTAGGTTACATGTAGCTTCCCATCACCATCCCACCTATCTTTGTCCACATGAAGGTGATGATATTTAACATTTCCCTTTCTTATAACATCTCACTTGGTAGGACATGGACTAACCACATGAGAATTATTACTTCTTCTGCCTGCCAATGCATTAAATTCGCTCATAATAGAGCTATTTACAAGATTCAAGCCGACACTAACCCTTAGAATTTCAAATAATTCCAAGATCATGGTGTCTTCAATATTCCTACTCTTTAACCTTTGCCAAGTGTTCAATTTCATTAGTCTCAATGTCTCAACTTTCTTGTTAATTCAACCTATAGTTACAATGGGTATCCTGATCTCATTGGTGATATTCTTGTTAATCTTTTAGATTATAATGATGAACTCAATGAGATTAATTTAAAGATAAAAAATTATGATTTTTTTCATCATCTCATCTCGTATCTTTCTTATTCCTCTAGCCTTGTCATTGCAAACCTCCTTGCGATGACATTCCCATAGTCTTAGCAAATACTAGACATTCTATACACCATGTTTCTTTAGATAACAAGGTTATCCCTACCTATGTCATTAATTTTCACACCCCAGATTATGATGATGGTTATTCCTTATATGATATATTATTATGTGGTCTTTTACAAGCCCATGATGCTAATATTTTCCATTATCATTCTTCTTCACTTGAGTCTTTTTGTGTATCTCATTATTTTCCTTCACATATAGTTCCTAATTTTTACATTTTTCCCCTTTATCATTGGGTAGATATGACATTGACACCTCTAATTTCTAAGGATCCATGTAATATTATGCTCATGGATCCTATTAGGACCAGGCCTTACCATTTTTATAGGTACCCTGACCCTCATAGTTGATTTACCCCTAATTTTAGTGTGACTCTCCTTAGAACCTCTATAGATCCCACTCCTCCCTCAATAGATCCAATTGTAGTTGAGCCTCTTCCTACTCTTGCTATAGTTTATCCTATTCTCTCTCCTACTATTATTGAGTCTATCCTTATTTTTGAGGCCATTGTTCCTACTATTGAGCCTAGTTCCATTCCTTTCTTGTCATCACCCTCCCTTGGTGATGGTTTTCTTGTTTTGCCTAAGATGGCTCCTCTACACATAAAATGGGCTGATGAGTGTTCTTGAGATTCTTCCACTCCTATTTTACCTCCTTCTATGATTACTTCTAGTAAAACTAATCATACGTGCATTTATTACTTCTATGGTATAGATAACCATTCTTCCAACCATTACCAAAAGTTATGGTAAAATCTTGATACCTTGCATCATTATTCCCCATCATTAGACAAAGCGATAGCTCCCTTGAAGGTACTTCCTAAATATTTACCTATGTATGGTGATGTATATTTTCTATGGCATCTATGCGGCACCCATCACACTGATTATTGTTGCATCCTATAACAACATCCCAAATATCACCTTATAATCATTCTTAGACCTTCTTTTGTTACTCCCATATGTCATTTCCACAAGAAGGATCCTCCTTCTTCTCCTATGATACCTTCTCTAGTGGTTCCATCACCTCCTATGGTCCCTTCACCACTTTCTATACATCAACCTATGATTCATTCACTTGTGGATCTTCCCTCACCTATGTATCCTTCTCCACCCATTAGTCCTTCACCTATGGATCCTTCTCCATCGGGGATTTCATTTTCTCTCATAGATCCTAATCCTACACATTCCCCTAACCAACCTTTGCCTAATTTTCCTCCTTGGCATGATCCTTTGAGCATTCATATGTTTATTGTTGAGGAAATCAAAAAATAAGTATTTTCCTAGTATTAATTGAAGATTGATTAAACTTTAATAGCAATTCAACTATAGCTTCATAGAGACTTATCTGATGTCTTGGATAATATGTGTGGATAGATTTACTAGTATTTATGAGCACATGCATGTTGTTTTCACTTTTATATTGGATTGGATGTGTGATCCAATATTACTTCTATTTATTATATCATTTGATGTTGTGTCTAATTTTTACTTATCTTATATCATTATTTCTTACTTGTATTATATCTTTCTTATCTTTTATATTTTACATATGATTATGTTTTATTTATCATTGCTTTCCCTACCCTTTTCCCTAGAGTTTTTCTCAAAACTCTCTTCTTATATCTTTATGATTTTTTTTCTTTCTTATGCTTATTTTTCATAGATAATTTGTCATGGTGATTTGGTTATACCTACCCTATTCCCCTTGGTTATTATCTCCCTTTACCATGTGATCATTTAGAAAACAATCAATCTCAATATTATTTCCTTTTACCAGTCCACTTTGGATCTATTTTTTCCCTTCTTCCTTTTTTTTCAAACTAAGCATATACATAGTTGAGACTTTATATCACATTCTAGTTAACTATCAAGCCTAAGTGTCATAGTCAGTCTTTGTCTTTGGTTACTTGGCTTCTTTTAGCCTTAGCCTACAACTCATTCATGTGTATCACTATCTCTCTCATGATTGGTCATTCCAAATTAATAATGGAGGAAAAATCTTAAAAATCCCTCAAAAGAAAATTAAAATCCAAATAATTTAAAGCAAAAGGAAATGATATTAAAAGGTAAAATTATTCTTTAGAGTCTAATCGCAATAAAAGATGTGAGTCTAAGGAAATATTATACTTAAGAGTCTAATCTCCTTCTTCTAGTCAAAGCTGAAACTCCATGGCTAGCCTTAGAGTAGAGCCTATGTCATTTGGTGTGTGGTATCCTATAAGATTAGAAGAGGATAATACACAAATCTTTTAGTAATACCTAATTTATCATGTAAGTACCCAATTTTTGCATTAAATTGATAGCTCTGTAATGTGGTTTTGAAGAGAAAGCAACACATCATTGGAAGGTAGGTTGATTTTATTTTTATTGTACCAATCTACCTTCATGAGTTGATATTAGTAGCACACCTATTTTCCTACAAAGCTTTGTGTCCATAGAAAATAGGTTTCTTTTGTACATAGATGACCAATAGTCACTTAGTGTCTTCTCATGTCCTTAATATCTTTTTTGCCTCCTAAGATCTTCTCATAAGATGCCTAAGTCTTGATTTTTACACTCCATTTTTCACTCTTTATATCCCTTATATTTAATCATGAGAAATATTTTTTTCTACTGATCACTCCCTTTAGGATTTCATTTGTGATTTGCATTGTAAGACTATGGATAGGACCTGACCATCCTAAAAAATTACCATCTTTTACTTCCTATTACTCACATCCTTGATCACCCACTTTTCCTATTTATTCCACCCTAGTGATGTTCTCTTTGTCAAGTTACAGTGTAAGACCATGGATAGGACCTGACCCTCACAAAATTTTCCAATACCTAAGTCACCATCCAAATTACATGTGTCAAATTTGAGATAAGATTCAGTCAATTATGAAGTTACACATCATTTTACATGTTTCCCATCTTGATTTAGAATGTTTTATGCTCAATTCATTGTTATTTCACCTTTTTACCTTGTTATTTTCTATGTGTGTGTAAGATTTCAACAATTTCTTGCATTTTTCATACTTCCCAACTTGAATTAGTATGACCAATTTAAAACCAATCTTTTACAATTTTGTTTGTCTTTCATACTTCCTAACATGATTTAGTATGATTGATTGACTTATTTTATTTTTTTATTGCCATTTGTGCTCTTTTACATACCTTCCATTTTATTACTTTGTTTATCATCCTTCCCAATGCGATATTAGTATCGTTTTAATTTTCTTAATTTGGTGCAAAAAGCTTTCACATTGGATTAACAACAAATTCATTTTTACCATCTTATTTTGCCATTTAGGTTCTTTATACTTAGTCATTTCTTGTTATTACATATTTCACCTAATAAAATAGTGTGTAGTACATTTTCTTGATTGATTATGGTTTTCCAAGTCCTTTTTCCTATTTATTTTTAATAAGGCATGTGTTTTTCATAATGCTAGAAAAGAAACCACATCTCATATATTTTCTATAGTATATACAACAAAGATAAATACATGTGTGAGAAATAAGTATATCCAAATCATCCAGAACCTCAAACATAATAAAAAAATCAACCATAATGATGACAACATACACATCCAACAATAATATGCCCACAATGCTCTCTCTCTCTCTCTCTATATATATATATATATATATATGTATTTATGTATACATATACATATATATATATGTATATATATATGTATATATATATGTATATATATATATATGTATACATAAATATATATATATATATATATATGTATATGTATATATATGTATATGTATACATAAATACATATATATATATGTGTGTGTGTGTGTGTATACACACATGTATATATATATATATATATATATATATATATATATATATATATATATACAGATATATATATATATATATATACATGTATATATATACACACATACATATATATACATACATACATACATATATATATATATACATATATATATCTATGTGTGTGTGTGTCTATATATATATATGTATATATACATACACATGTGTGTGTGTATAAATACATATATCATGAATTTGATAGAACAAATGCAACCATATCCAATGCCCTAGCTCTATGGCTAGGTCCCATCCTATCTATCTCGTGGCCTAGCCATGATTCTTATTGAGGCCTCAATCTAACTCATTTGAATGGTATGTTATAAGGAGGCCTTCCAATATCTCAATCCCTCTACCTATCCCTATAGGTGTGCTACCTACATCATTGAATCCACGAACTGGGTCTCGATCTTTGTCATCTACACTACTAGAGCTAGATGTGTAGCTATTTCATCTACTAGGGTCTACCATTACTATATCTCCCTTACACCCATTTCTATTGGTGGTTTCATCATCTCTCTCTCTCTATGATTTTATCTACCTAACTACCTTTCCAAATAATTTGAACCAACTCAGTTGAGCTAGGGAAGATGGTACACTCAGATCCTCTAGTGTTATGGGTCGTATGGCTATAGAATCTCATCCAAGATGTTATGGAGTACTCCCCTCACCAAGGACCCCCATCTCTCCTCCTCATCCTCACCAACACATATAAAATCACACAATATGGATATTAGATCAATATGATACTTCAAAATGTCTATCTTTCTATCTAAACAAAATATAAACAATAATTTGACCATATTCTCTTTTTACATGTCTATGTCTCAGCTATTATGGTCTCACCATCTGTGTGACCACCTAGCACAGTCTCCTCATTTATTTGGCATAATAACACCTCCTATATAGGTCACCTCCTTAGATCACACTCAGATGTCATGGTTCATGTCACTCTCCATGGTCACTCTCAATGTGGCCTCAGTGTTGACCTCAATACTACTAGCGCCATTCTTCTCCTCCCTTTTGGCTCCATCACATGATGAGACCACTACTTGAGCATCACTATTAGTGTCATTAGATGAGGTAGGACTATCTGCCTTATCACTCATGCCATTGAATTTGACTCTCTCCACTAGAAATAGTGTTCAATAATCTATGTCATCCCTATCGTTGGTGCAACTGTGTCCCAACTCACCCATGTAGCTACTATATTCTCATATGGTTACCACATGATGTTTACTATCTTAGTGATTGTAGTGATAGCATATGGGGTAGGACCCATGCTACCTATTCTTCCCTCCAACTCCATACCAAAGGTAACCTATCATTGATTGCATGGGGTAACATAGTCATTTGGTACATAAAAAACCTCTCATATATCCAAGCTATTAGTAATATGATAAGTTTCATGGTCCTCTACCCTCTTACTAGAATCTCATACATATCATGTACAATTTGGACATAGATGATAGATAATACATCATATATAACTCTCTCCTCTATGATCATCTTGCTCAAGGCTACAATAACAATGGTACCTTGCCATCAGACTTGTGACATAGAACCCACTATGTTACAAGGCCTATCATAGCCTTCTAGATATATAGAATCTATGATGTATATACATCAAATATACTTACTCTCCTTCCTATTAATATCATCTTTAAGATTATATCCCAATAGTTAAGGCTCTCCTCTCCTCTAAACTATTTGGTATCCTTATGGTCACCTATGCTCTTACTTTAGGTAGCCCTAAGATGGCATTGGCATCCTCTAGCATGATATCCACCTCTACTATATCGACATCCACCTCCAATCTAAAGGTGTTAGTTAGTCATTCCCAACAACCAAGGAACATGACTAATAGGTCAACATTAAGGTGGATCTAGCACATCTCTGCTATCTTCCGTAGGCCTATGAATCCTAGTCTAGCTCTATCTCCTTTGGACAACCTATCTAACAAGTCTAGTAACCATGTTGTGTTCACAAGTCTAAAAAATCTCCATCATCCCTACACCCAAGAAATAACAAAGGATGTATCAATTCCTCCATGTCATGTATATTCATAATACATTCTTTTTACATTTTTAAATAAAAACAATCCTACATTACTTTATTTTATTTATTTTAGTTTACTTTTAGCCTTCTCAGTTCTTATTGACCTTACTTGGTCACTTCAGGCCATTATATCCCTCTTTTATCCTTTTTCACACTTTTCCATATCATTCTAGCTCTTAAGTCAATTGAATTTTACTAGAATTTTCTTATCTTTTTGCCTAGTTATCTCAAAATCTAAGTCAACCCCTTTACTTTTCCCTCCCTAGTGTTGAGTTTCCATTCTAGACCTTTTGGACCTCCTGGAAATTCTAAACTAGGCCTTCTACCTACATATTGTATAGGATCAACCCATACCTATTGGCTCAACACTATGGGTTCTATTTATTTTCTATCCTATTAGGTTGACTAGGTTGATCTAGTGCTTTTTCCATGTCGACCACTTGCATTTTTTGAAAAAGTGTAATTTTATTATTTTATTCCTAAAACTTCCAAACCCATTTTCCATCTTCCTATTTTTTATCACTAGAATATAATTTTGCCTCAGTTTAACATCTTAGAATGCTTAAAATTCAATTTTTTAAAAATTCACTTAATTCAATGTAAGTTTCAAAAACTAGTTTGAGATTCTTAGTTGCATATCTATAGTGCACATGTTGCTGCTTCTAGAGCCTCTCACTATCTAACATATCATCTCCTCACCATCCTAGCTTATTTTATCTTTTAATCTCCTTTTTCTCTCCTTTACAAATAATAATAGAAAATGACTTTTCTTTTCCCTTATTTTAAAACACTTTTCAAAACTCAATTCTTTTGATTATTATCCTGTAGATTCCTTATTTTTGTTTCTATCTTTTTTCTACTCACCCATTTTTTAAACCATAAAATGCATTAGATTCATGATGACATATAGATTATTTTGAACTATCACATTCTTATATTCAAGAAAATTTATTTTTTAGCTATTTTTTGCACTAATTGCTATAGGTTCATCTAGTGTTCTTTACATTGGACACCTTTACATTTTATGTAGTCTAATTATTTATCTACGTCACTAAGGTAGGTCAAAGGTATGTGTCTTTCAATTCAATCCTTTCATTTATCTTATTTTTTTCTTACTCCACTTAAATTATAATCATCATTATATGTTATCATGTTTTATCTTGAAGCACCATCATGTGTTGCACTTACATGACATGTGATGAGCTTCGAGTGGGCCATATTTATAGACATAATATTTTCAATATTTTATTTATTACTGACACTTTGTATCTTGTAGGAACCTGTTGAGTCTTAATATCTCTAAGGACATGCCTTGAAGGGTGTACCAAGAAAGGGGTGGGCAAACCATCGATGCTTCATAAGATTGTTGTCCCTTTTGCCACTTGACATATACATATTTGTCTCCTAAAACCATTTACACTAAGCTTATTCTTATCAATCCTACCTCCTCCAGTCTATTTTGCTCTTTCCATCCTCCTTTTCTTATCTTAACACCCTTTTGGATAGTTAGTTGTACTAAGTTGACTAGTTTGATCCAATATAGTTTAGAGTTATTTTTCACTTTCTTATCTTTTTAGCCTTCTAGCCAACCTAGCTCATACCTAGTTATTTCTCCTCAAAAACACACTAGGTCAACTAGGTTGACCTCGTACAATCTCTATTCTTTAGAGGGTTTAGGGCAAGATGTACTTATATATACAAGTTCATTTCCCATCATTTTATAAGATAAAAATTAATAGTGAATAAGTATGAATGAACATTTGCTTATTGACCATTTTACTTAAGGAATAAATCTTAGGGTTCCCTAGTTTCTTTGGATATATGGATCTTATCTTATGGAGATGTCTTTTGGATTTTTAGATAGGTTTTGTATCATAGATCATATTTATCTTGGTTATCCTTACATACCACAACAATCTCTTGCAAAGAACCTTGGCCAAGGGAGAGATTGAGGATCGACGAGTTTGTCTTCAAATTTAATTATTCTTAACTTTATTTTTCCTTTGTAAGAGTTGATAGATAATGAATTAGTATTCTTATCCCATGTATTAGGATTCTATATACATTGACATGAGTATATGTCTTATAATACATGTTTAGTTTAATTGTTTTATTGTTTCTAACCTCCACTTTGTGCCATAAGCTTTGTCGTACATGATATAAGATTTACTTTCCTGTTATTAGAATAAGTGAAATGTTTTAAACCTTAGGACTCCATTAAGGTTTTTTGTCATTGTGTTATATTGTAGGCTTTTGAAACCTTCTTAACATGATATATTGTGACAAGTAATCCCCTAATTGGGTCTATTAGATCCCCATATTGGTCATGCTCTTGCTTAACAACTGTATCCCCAATAGAAAGTGTAGGTATTATCTATCTTCTCCAAACCATGATTGATTTATAGATATGATACATTTCTAATTACATACACTGATTATCCTCATTCTTAATCTAATTATATGATAGATAGAGGCTATCCTTGATATTTGCTAAATAAAATTTGCACATGTGTTGCTTGTTACATCAACTAATTGCATCTTGGAACTTCCTAGATGGTATTT
This sequence comes from Torreya grandis, assembly GCA_037957365.1. NCBI lineage: Eukaryota > Viridiplantae > Streptophyta > Pinopsida > Cupressales > Taxaceae > Torreya > Torreya grandis. Next base: position 52,909 of record JARHVA010008286.1, on the reverse strand, counting down.
TTTAATATATGATGGTGGTTAACCATAGATGGATTCATAAGGTGTTATATTGGTGGTAGTGTGATATGTGGAATTATATCATAACTTAATGAGTGGTAACCATTCAACTTGATGAGTTTGTTAATAAGAGATGAAGAATCACATATATGTCTCTAATAATTTATTTAAAAAAACTATTTGACCATATATTTTATGGATGGTAGGTAGAGATCATTTTAATTTAGTGGCATTATTATTTAAATGTTCATTTCATAAATGACTAGAAAAAGTGGAATCATCACATAGAATTGAAGTAGGTATCCCATGGATGCAAAAGATGTAATCAAGAAATTTTTATGAAATGGTGGACATCGTAAAAGGATGGGTGAGGGTGCATAAATGGGAATACTTGGAGAGTTGAGCATACTTGGAGAGGCAATCCACCGTAACTAAAATCACTGATTTCCTTCCCTTATTTAGTATTCTTTCAACATTTTCTACCTAAGCATTACTTTTGATGACAAATTATTTAGATACATCAAACATAACCATAACTAGCATAATACACATTTTGTGATTGATATGTTAAAAGTTTTTATTTCCACCTTTTATGATTTAAATCAATATTTTCTAAACATGAAAGTCAAGTGAGTTTCAATTTTCCCATAGTCATTGAAATTTTTTCAATAATATCTAGTGGGGCCCAATAAATCATTTAAGTATTTTGAGTTTTTTAGGTTTAGGCCAATTATTCATAGGCTTGAATTTTTTTAATCCACTTTAATTCCTTCCTAAAATATCATTTGTATTAGACACTTCATATAAATTTTGCCAAAATATGTGAGCATACTTGGAGAGGTGAGCATACTTGGATAGGCAATCTGTTATGATCACAATCACTTATTTCCTTTCCATATTTAGTATTCATTCAACATTTTCTACCTAAGCATCACTTTCAATGACAAAGGATTTAAGGAAGTCAATCATAGCCATAACTATCTTAATACACATTTTTTTATTAATAAGTTCAAAGATTTTTTTCCACCTTTTACCACTGAAATCAATAATTTTTAAACATGGGAGTCAATTGAGTTTCAATTTTCCCATAGTCATTGATAAAATTTATATAATATCTAGTGGGGCCCAAAAATTCATGTAAAGATATTGAGTGTTTTGGGTTTATGCCAACTATTCATACGATTGAATTTTTCAATCCACTTTAATTTCTACCTCAAATATCATGTGTCTTAGATACTCCATATAAATTTGGCCATAATAGGTTACATCTTATTTTGTCTATACTAAAATTATGGAACTTGTCAATAATCAACACCATAAAATATAACTACTAATTTTTAGTCTCTATATGATTAGGGTTGATCTATTTATATAATTTATTTATTTTGGTTATTTATGGCTATCATACTTGTGCTAGTGTTCTAATTCACATTATTATTTTTATGTATCCATCATTGCCTTGTATATAAATTTACACTCTAAATTATAAGGAAAATTTTCTTATTAAATAAGTTGGCTAAGACTCCATTCAGGAGCAACTTGGGGTCATGGGAGTGGCCAAGGTTGTTGAATAGCCTTGTGAATGAACATATCTTATTAATTTGTCATAACAATGACGTTTGGAAATTTATTTGGTTTTTGTAAAGGAGATGGTGAATATTAGTAACATTGTAGTCAAAACTAGGACAAACGATGAAATTCACAAAGTTGGTTATGCTTTCAACTAGTTCCTACGATGACATTTTAACTCCAATCAATCAAAAGAAATTTATAGTAGTCTTCAATATGGAATTTGATAACATATAAAGATAGTGTATAATATTTAATGAACCCATTGAAATTACTTTTATGAAATTATTATACAAATATTATGTGTGTGTGTGTGTGCCCACGCGTGCGCACATGTGTGTGTGTGCATGCATACATGTTTGTGTGTGTGTTTGTCTATGTGTGTCTCCATATATCTTGATAATATGATGGATGAATTATTTCCCTTGATAAAATCATTCACTTCTACTTAACATTCATGAGGCATTCATTCAAACACATACATCAATCAATGCATAAACACGTATTGACACAAGCATATAACATATGAACACAAGAGATATGTGGAAAACAATAGGGAATAAAACCCATTGAAAAACATCTTGGAATACATTCCTATAATAAATTAATCAATATTTAGTGAGGCACAAATCCCATAAGGAGCACCAACTCCTCACTAGTCAAGCACCAACTCAGCTAGTCCTTTACCAAGCACCAACATTCAACGAGACACCAACCCCCTAGGTGACTCAAAACCAACTCAGCCACATAAAACCTATGATCACCTTTGGACACTTATTTCTCACTCAAACAATAATTATCACCTTCATTTTCTCTCTACACTCTTTCATCTCTCTCAAACAACCCATTATGCTTCTTTGCTCAACTAGTCCTCTTATTGACAAATTTAGGTCATATGACCTTTCTCATAATCTATCTATTTATTTATTTTTATTCATGATTTATCCTCTAATCCCCTCTAATTTTATACATGACCTCATTCTATTCCTCAATGCATTCTTATATTCGCTTGCATCCTCATTGCTCTTTTCAATCCTAAATAGGCCTATTGTGCCTTACATAAATACAAAACTCTTTATGATACGCACATTTTTCATCTAAAAACCTTTTAATACTTGAATCACACTTTTAATATATCAAAAAACATGTTTCATAGGAGAAACTTCCACTACATAGGTCGGTCACCACTCATAAGGACCAAAACAACCATTATGCCTACAAGAGACCTAATGTAATTAGGCCTTATCAAGAAACACATTACAGTCAGCCCTATTAAAAATTATTGAGACTAAAATATACCCCTAATAACATGTGTGTGTGTGTGTGTGTGTGTGTGTGTGTGTGTGTGTGTGTGTGTGTGTGTGTGTGTGTGTGTGTGTGTGTGTGTGTGTGTGTGTGTCCATACCACATTTTAGTCCAATTCACTACTTGGATCACATCATTAGCACTACTCATAACTAACTCTTCACACACCCAAAAAGTTTTCCTCTTGTAACTAAAGCATACACTCAACATTGCACATAAAATAATAATAAAAATCACATTTATATAACCTAAATGACCTTATTATCATCAAAAATTCCATTATACTTCAACACATAGGGAAAAAGTGCTCAAACTTATCACTTTAATATGCTCACTCATAGTTATAAATAGGCTTCAAGACCCAGTCAAGATATCTGTCTTTTCACACCTTCATAGGATATTATTATTAATATAAATATATTAAAATGAACATATGTGACCTATATAACAACTTAATGTTCATTTAATTATTTAAATCTAGGAATAATGACTCAAGAATGTAAATTTCACTCATACATAGAAAATTACCTCTATCTTCAAAAGCATAGTGTTGATGAATGTTATTTTCAAATACCATATGGAAACTTCAAAAGTTTATTACTCAGACTAATAGTTACTATATGACCTATATAACACACACACACACACACACACACACACACACACACACACACACACACACACACACACACACACACACACACACACACACACACACACACACACACACACACACACACACACACACACACACACACACACACAAATCATAATTTTTAGTGTCAACCATTGGTCTTGTAGATAGATTTATTGTCCTTCTCTTTCATAGTTATAGCTTAGCCTGACAAGCCTATTTGGCTTCAATGATCCAACCTAATATATTGAATTTAAATCTTATGAAAATAATTTATGTCATTAATTTCATAAGTAACAACATCATATTCGTTGGATGCTTTATCTAAGAGTAGAGAGCCTCCAACTCATCAATCTTACTTAGTTACTTAGAGCTGACATTCTGCCTTGTGGACTAGTCATGATGATCTTACATTCCAACACCTATGTATACAATTATAATAATTAATAATACATTATTATTATCATTAAATATATTTATAACATCTGAAAACACAAATATATATAGGTTTAAAGTAAAAAATGGGATATATATACCAATCTCTGAACCTTACACCACTCTCTCATCTTCACTAGATAGGTCATCTTAAGAACACCATTTTCATTATTTTCAATGACATTAAAAACATTTAAAACATATGCACATATTTTATAAGTGTCATAAAACAAACCCATGTAATTGGATCCATTCCTAATCCATGACAATTTCTCCCTAATCTCATTCTCACTTTTGTATGGTTTTCCTATTGTCTTTCTCACTAGGCCCTTTTAATGATAGATCATATTTCGTGACAAATTTAACATGTTTAAGGTGTATAATTTTCTTATAAACCACCATGTAAATTAATTATATCTCCTAATATTAAACCTCCATCCATTGTGCAACTTTGACTCAGTCAGCCCTACCTACTATACCACAATTTAGAGAAACAAGGTTTTTCCTATAGTTTCCACTCACTATCATAACATACCAATGCCACATAAAGGTACCTACGAGAGTATTATAAATTTTCCAATTACCTAAATATGTCATAGAAACTATTATGATCCATTTCTAGCAAGATCTTACATATCGAGTGACTATGAGGGTTTAAGGACGGGTTTAGACTAGTTTTCATTCTTCACATTCATTCATAGAGATATACCCATAAAACCAATTCATAATTATTTTCAAAAATTAATATAAACCTTTTCCATCTCTCCCTAATATCTCATCTTCCCATGCAATTGTTACAGGTGCCAAAAAACATGAGAAAATCTTTCTCAAGTCTTCATCTCTTCATTCTACACACATAAGAGACCTTTAAATTCATTTTCATTCTTTATACTTAAAATTGAGACCTAAAAATTCATGATAAATCTATAAATAACATATTAAACCTCTATATAATATACCATGTTTTATATCACCTTAAAAACTAAACTTGACCCCTCATTGGGCCACACTAAGTCTCTTTGCACACTAGGCCTATACCTATAAGCCACATTTAGACATTGAACACACCTTAAAAACTATTTAAATACTCTAAAAAACTCATAATAATTTCATATAACATCATACCATGCTCACATACTACCAATATTCTTATCACAAGCATCAAACTTCTTATGATACCTTATTTTACCACCTAGGGTCTTAAGACTAAGTCCATGAGAAAACCACTAAATAAAAACTTACTCATTTGGCTCACTTTGAGAGTCATGTGAATAAATCAACACATTTATTACATTATATAACATTACATTGCATAAATTCAAGCTCATACACATCCATATCATCATCATGCCTTTACACTCCATATCCATGCTCAGGATCTAGTCCATCAAATAGGCCTACTAGGCACCATACCACTTTGAGACCTTCCTACCACTATATGTCCAATATACAACTAATTTTTATTTCAAACAACTTTATACACTCTCTCATACTTATACTGACAAAAATCACCAAGCTTTTCTATGCTCCATGCCTACACCTTCTCATAGAGCTAGACTAGGCTTCTCAAGACACCTAGTACTCAAGTAGTACTAAACCATGCTCAAGTCATCATGAATAATCACCATGGAACATAATTATACTAAAAATCATTTGACATCAATGACAACATCAATTCCATAATACTAGCAATAGGAACATACATCAATAATTACTGTACAAATCTTCTCTCCCTCTCTCTAAAAGTTGAGTCACAAGCTACTTGTGATGTTGATTAAATCAAATTCAATGTATCCATTGACTAATAATCATGCATTTTATATTTTTATTTACGTTTATGTGATATCAACTATTTCATTCAATACTTAGGTATCATGTTATATGGTGTAGATGTTTTTGAGAGAGAGTTGAATTGAATAATTATATCATATGGAAATATATCATATATATTTAATAGTTATATGGAGTCTTTTTACTGATGAGTTGTTGTATTGACATTAATAATTGCCTAAATGGTTAGGGTTAGGTAAAATATCAACAAGTGGTATCTCAAGTAAACTATAAGCAGATTCTTTATCAATTGTTCCTCAATATTTTATGTTTACTTAACCTTAAAAACATCAATTTTCTAGTTTATTTTCACATGTAAATGTGTCATTATCAACAAGAGACACTTTTTTACTACATAATGCATAATTTGTTTAATGTATAAATTATTCCAATAATCAAAAGATTGTACATTTACTTAAACTCACAAACTTCAATTTTCTAATATATTTACACATGTAAATGTGTCATTATCGACAGGAAAAAAAATTACTACTAAATAATGTATAACGTGCTTAATGTGTAAAATATTCTAATAATTTAATGATTTTATGTTCACTTAAACTCATAGTTTACTTCAATTTTTTAGTTTATTTGATGATGTAAACTTGCTATTATTGACAACAAACAAATTTTATTCTACATAATGTACCATGTGCTTAATTTATAAACTCTTATAATAATTGAATAATATTTTTTAAAGATAATTGAGGGTTGTGGAGCCCCTCAAATATCTATAAAAAACCAAAAAAAAAACTAATGAGTTTATAAAAAATTCATAAATAAATACCTCCAAAAAGGCCAATGACTAAAATATCCAAAAAACATAACACCATAAATAAAACCACTAATCATAAAAATACTAATTAATCCAAGTGAAGAAACAAGCTTAACAATAAATAATACTAAAAAGATACTTTCAATAATTACTTGAGCAAAAGATCTATATCTTTAACCACAACAATATCTTCAACAAAGTGTAATAGGTGCCATCCTTAGCATACAAGAAATAAGGTTCTATGTGCTCCATTATATGCCTTTGTAAATGTAATTCAATATGTCATATCATAATATTTTTGGTTCCATATTTCTTCCTCTATTATTTGAGACTAGAATGTTTTTTGAATAACAATGGTCCTATCTATGATATGGCGATAGGTTTATGGTGCGTGCACTAAAATTTAGTATTTTACATTTGATAATGTAACTTTTGACCCACCTTCACCATAGATGATTTGTGAAAACATGTATTCATGTTATTCATCCTTCTCTCACATATACACATTGAATTATGAGTTTTACCCTCCCATTTTTCTATTAGTCACCTACATGAGACTCTCACTTTGTGTCGAACTAGCTAAATATATTTATGTCCATTATATTCATTCCTTGGACTTATGTATGACGCTACATGCTTCTGAGTGGATTAATCAAGGATTATAATTTGAGCTTGTTGTACTTGTTGATATTTTTAATAATTATGATTTTGTTACTATCATGATCCATATCACACACATCATCTTTTTGTGTCGTGCCATGATTTACAACATGCACCTCTTTACTTTCTACATTTATTGAGTTCTTAAATATTAGTCATGCTTATTAATACGTGAATAAATTATACATTTGTCTTGACATTACACTTAAATCCCCTATATTACATATGTTACATACATGTATTTATGATATATACATTCCTATGATTGTATATTATGGATATGTTGATATGATTCTACATGATTACATATCTATACATGACATCATATAGCTAAATTATCTTTTGAAATGAGTGACCTAAGGGATAGGCCCATCATCTCTAAAAGGGGTAATATCAGTGGGCTTGACATAGAGACATAAACCTCCATGGACAATAAAATCATGTATTTTTTGGAAACATGGTACCTAAAGATTCAAAATGGCTAAGATATCATATTGGTTTATATATATGAAAAATATTTACATATTGCAATATATTATTAAGGTATATTCCATGTGTATTCACTCACATTAAATATGCATGACATAAAAAAATATATATGCAAATATAAATTAGTTAATATCACATGTAAGTGCACAAGGTTCATTGGAACCTAAATTACATGTTTTCACATATAGATACATTTGACACATAGGTTCTCATATTTTAAAATATAGATGCACAACATTCTATATTAGTTTTCACATATATAGTGAGGAATAATTCTTGTTCATGTGCATATATACTATTAAAGTTAGTAATTATCATATATTTATTTATGCATGATATATATTCATGCACATTTACATTTATTGTAATGAACACTATAATTATTGTTTATTTTCAAACATAGTTTAATGGCACTGAGTTGTGAGTAACTTGGAATATATAGATCTATCTATAGCAATCGATTCATAATATATAAATTAATTTACACTAAGTTGTAGTGATGCTTGATAACCATGGAATTAATCATATCAAACATACTGTGTGGTTCTTATCTTACCATCTTGAGGTTCAAGATTAGATCCTAATTAGTTTTTAAGTTATTATATTTGAGGTTCAACAACAATCAATAGTATTAAAATTAATCCCTATTCATGAGGGTTTATCAATATTTATTCCCAACCAAAAGGCTTGCATTGTCACACATATTTGGGAAACAATCACCCCAAATCTCCATGTGATTCAACAATGAAACACAAATATCCAATGCTTCAACAAGGAAGCATCATCTCCAACAAGTTATATGGAAACATGATTTAAACCACATACAAGAGTACTACTTCTCTAATCTCAATTTTAAAATTTCAATTACAATTCATATTTCATATTTTAGTTTTGGGCATTAACTAATACATTTTCAATACAAGTATCTTTGATAGAAAAGATGGACATTTCTATCCATATCCTAAAAACAAAGCTTTTGTAGATACTTATATTTGTATTTATCATTTTACTATAGTATTTATATTTAATTTAAATATTAAAATAAAGAGGGTGGGATTTTTAATAATAAATTATAGTATTAAACACTTGATAATGTAACTTTTAACCTACATTAACCATACGTGACTTCTGCACACATGTATGTCTCTTATTCATAATTTTATCATATTTGTATACTTTATATGATTATGACCCTTCCATTTTGATGTTAGATGCCAAAAAATAAATTTTAAGTATCTGGAAAACCAACCAAATATCCTACTTAGACATTTGGAGATCATTAAATTTGCTTTCATGCCTATTACATAATAATGTTATGCTTAGATAGTTCCATCAATAAAAAAATGTACTAATGGTGATCTTATTGTGCTTCACCCAAAAGCAAATATTTTTTAAAATCAAATAAATCTTATGGGACACCCCATTCACCTAGTGTGTTGTTAACATGATAAATTACACAAATTGATTCATATAATACAAATCAAACCCACATTTAATACACACTAGGAACTTATTTTTCAAGCATATATGCATTATTGTACATTAATAAAATATTACCTATTCATTCCAAATTTTAAATTTATCTCTAATAAAATTTAGTATCCAAGTCTACATCACATTAAAAGATGTCAACAGTAAAAATTGTCAATTATTAAATGTAATATTCTTGGTGAGATTATATAGCAAAGGAGAAATATTTGAGATGCACATTAATGTGAGGAACTATGTGTGACTTGACTTACCTCTTTATAGTATTGGATATGTAGCCAATAATCATTCATCAATAGGGGTGGTTGGGATCAATCATCTAGTTACACATCCAATATATTTAAAGTTTTTATGGTTTATAAGTAGACCTAGTGTTTTAAGGTGAAGAGTTATTTTTAGAGTTGTATACATAGTCAGATGTCAAAATTACACTCATAGATGTATAAAAATTAGACATAACTAAATGTATAGTCACAAAGATGTGAATAAACTTAATATAGTAATGTTATATATAACTTAATATAGTAATGTTATATATAGTCAATATCATTGATGACCACTCCCTAGTATACCATTACTGATCATATGCAAAATGAGAATCAATTCTAGATGTAATTGAATCTATGACCTACTTCCAACCCCATTCAAAATTGAAAATTCAATCACAGTGATTCACTAGACCATTTAGGCTAAGTATCTTGATCTCATTAGTCTTTCATATATTTATCACATTCTACTTATCACATTAGTCTTAGTCTTTTATATTCAAATTAATACTTAACTAACGCATCTTATAGTTTAAACTACATTCAAGTTTATATCATAATTAGGATTGTAGAATCTAAACTAGTGTAAAAAAAATGGAAACCAGCTAATCATTATCATCCTTCCAAGAATAAAATTCATTCAAATCCTAAAATTATTCAATTTTTTATTACTCTAAAGTCTTGGAAACTAATGATTCACATTTACTTCCTGAAACAAACTCCCCTAGGGTCTCAATATTATGTGTATCAACACCACCCCTACAAAGAGACTTTCTATTAGATTGTAGTAGAGGTAAATGTCTAGATATTTTCATGAATAATTGAGTTAACTTCTTAGAGATTAAAAGGGAAAGATTGTGATTGAGGATATGTTCCCAATCCACCATCATTTTCTATTATAATCAAATTCTAGATCAATGAAAAATGAAAACTTAACCTTTAAGTTAGAAGGGTAAACATAAAAATAAAGAAATTTTTTGTCACATCATAAGCATATAAAATGAATCCCTTCAAAATCTACATATTGCATCCAAAGATCATGATTTAAATAGGTATGAATTCTTTATAAAACAATATTGGAATCATTAACATATATGAAACCCCTATTAATAAAATAACAAGATCCATTTATTTTTGGATCAATATTTTAAAAAACTTCAACCTTTTCTAAAAGTATATTGGCCTTATTTTAATTTTAAATAACCACTAAAATATTGAAAAAGTGGATGTGGATAGGTATTTTATAAATGAAATCCACTATTGGGTCAGAAATGTTGAGGTATAGTGTGAAACATCATTAATTTAATGTTAATGTTAGATAACATTAATAGATTTGTTATTAGGTTTATGTGAAACCATATGGATAATATGGTAAAATATTCTATTATCACATATACTTATAGGATATTGGTTGTTATTAGTTGAGAAATTGAAGGAATATGGATCTCCCTATTTATAGGGTAGACATTCCCTATATATATGTAATGTGTTCATATGATTTAATATGCATAAGAAAATATATTTTATTTTAGTGTTTGATTCTTTACCTATCATGTGACTCTAATTAATCCCATTATTTGGTATCAGAGCCATTTGATAAATGGGAATTAATCAAAATAGGGGCAATATCTAGGTTTATGAATACCTAAATTTGTGAGATAAGAGATTTGTTTTAAGGAGTCTACAAATTGATTGACTTACTATTTTATACCATGCTCATGTCATTTTATTCTCTTTGAAATTTGGTTTACTTCCCCACATCTATAAACTATATACATTTTACATTATATCATATTAGATCATTTTATTCCCATAACGCATACATATGATTATTGATGATTAAGGATTCAAATGAAGGAATCATCCTTCCATCACCATAGTTATCTAAGCTTCACTTGAATCTCCCAACTATATCTCTTCCATGTAGCAACACTGAGTCAAATCTAGGTACAAATCTTTGTTGCTATGCATAGTTTATCTTCATTTGTTCCTGTATTATCTACCATCTCATTATCCCTATGAAAGTGTGATCTCATTATTTTATCCTTTATTAACAAGTTAAGCCAGTTTACCAGTGGGAAGAATACTTTGAACTATAATCTCAGATCAGTTTGATTTTTTTTTGTAGAGGATCAAACTATGAAGGAAGAAACCCTAGATTTGAATGTAATAATGTTTCAATCATAGAGGTAGACGATAAATAAGCCTAGTGACAAAATAAAATTTAGGTTTATATAATTTTAGACTACTTAGTTGCTAAACCAGTCATCTACCTTAGATATCCATGGGTAAAATAGAACTTAGCCATAATTCCCGAGCTCAAACATTGATAAGTGTCATTTTATTTTTTTATTATGTAATGTTCTAATTTTGGTTTAATTGTAAGTATTATATAGTTTTATAAATCTGTCTAGTTTTATTTAGTATTAGTTATTACATCATATATGATTCATTACATATTTAAAAGAATAAAAAGAGTTTTTTGAGTCTATTCATATCAGTTTATTAGTTTTAGGCTTAGTCAATATTTTTTTATTATTTGTCATTTTCTATGTTAAGTCTATATTTTAAAAGTCTCAAGTCAAAATTGTATAATGAGTCATTTGGTAGCTATAATAAGTTATTATAGTGGTTTAGTTTTTATAAGTCAAAAAGTTTTCATACTTATATATTTATATTTAATGTCAAAATAAAATATGAGTGGAAAATTAAAAGTCATTTTTACATTAGTAAAATATATTGAGTCAAATTGTCAGGTCAAAAAAACCATAATTGTAAAAGATGTATTATCACTTGTACATGACATTCTGAATCAAATGTCTTAGTTTATATGGAGGGGTATTATCTTCAATAATGAGATAAGCTTCATCGACATATCAACTGAGCAAGCAACTTCATCAATTGGAGGATGGAGGATACACAAAGGAAGGAGGTCTTTTAATGACCTCTCATCATTTGCCAATGATAAGGCCACACTAATGATTTGGTGACATTTATGTGTGTGAATAAGAATATAAGATAATTTATATATACATGTGTGGTGTGATTTTATCTTATTTTAGTTGTGTATTTTCTTTCCCCTAATTATTTGAAACACCTTTGTTATTTGGAGAGAAGGGAGAGTGTGAATATAATGGAATGTGGAGAATAATTATATATGAGGGAAGATAATTATAGAGATCCCATGACTATGTTACTTCCTTATGGAGATGACACTCAGTGACACATCCATTACGGTCATGAAAATTAAATGTAGGATGCATTCCTTCCCATAGTAATGGTCATGTGTAGTAAGATCATGTTAGTAGTATGAAGACCTAAAAGTATATGCTAGAATATGATTTTATTCATGCCAAATATTTAAGATGTATATTATTTCCATGCTCACACTAAGGGGGTGTATATAGGATTAATAATGTTTAGAAGGGGGTGAATGTTGAGGTATAGTGTGAAACATTATTAACTTAATGTTATTATTAGATAATGTTGATAGATTTGTTATTAGGTTTATGTGTAACCATATGGATAATATGGTAAAATATTGTATTGTCACATATATGTTTAAGAGATTGGTGGTTATTAGTTGAGAAATTTAAGGGATATGGATCTCCATATTTATAGGGTAGAAATTCCATATATATATGTGTGTGTGTGTGTGTGTGTGTGTGTGTGTGTGTGTGTGTGTGTGTGTGTGTGTGTGTGTGTGTGTGTGTGTGTGTGTGTGTGTGTGTGTGTGTGTGTGTGTGTGTGTGTGTGTAATGTGTTCATATGATTTAATATGTAATAGAAAATATATTTTGTTTTAGTGTCTGGATCTTTACCTATTATGTGACTCAGATTAATCCCATTATAAAAATGGTTTCCATGGACAAAATCCCAATGCTACACTCCCATGAAATTAATTATGTTGATTCCACATAAAATCAAGGTCTTCCTAAGAGTTAAATTTGATAAGAGACAATCCTTTTGAATGTAGGATCAATATATGGTATGAAATATCTTTCAAAATGATGGCCATCCATCAGATCATTTATATTATAGGATGTATCTTACCAAAAAATATTCCCACCAAAGATACATTCCTTATCTCATGTTTCAAATGATCTTCCTCCTCCCCCAAGATATAAAAAACAACTAGATACTCCACCATGAAAACCACAATATCCCCCAAGGTGAGTGTAATTGGGAATTTATCAACCCTATAATTGGGTAAATAGTTCAGTTGAAATTTATTTTTAAATAAAAAATATGAATTCCCTCCATCTAAACCCACTAAAAATATAATCTATAAGTTGGGTTCAAAAAGTGAATTCAAAATAAATTCTTTCCATCATTTATATATGTATTCCACTGAAAAACTCATGGAAAATGATAGAACAAAGAGGAGATTTAATATGTGAATGAACTTAAAAATTAAAATATAGTGTTAGACACTTGGAAATGTTAATCTTTATCTACCATCACCCAAAATCAGTTATGTATTCCATTATTTAAACCTTTTTATGTTGGTGTTTTGATATATAGGGATTAAAGGGTTTGGATAACCTAATCAAATGAATGAATAAAAATATTATAAAGTAGGCCAGTTCAATTAATTTAGATAACACAATATAATCAATATGAGAAATTACAAAATATAGAAATTAAAATTCCTATCGATATTATGATAATTATGACACAAAGAAGAGATATTACTTAGCTAGTTTTCATATGTGCAGGTGGATTTGAGATGTACAGTTTTAGGAGCAGGCAAACTGATACTTAGGATCATATTGTCAAATTTTTGTAATATTATTTTTTGATGCTTGTATACTACCATTAACCTATGGACACTAACATTGATGCTTCTATCCATAGCTTGATGCATTTATCTAATACAAAATATTTGTTGTATGTAAAATATACCACATGGACATGTTATGTGTTTTTGTTGCATTTATTTTGATGTGTATGTATCATTTGCATAGGATCTGTGTGACTTTATATATATATAAACCCTAATTATTGACCTTAGGTCATGTCAACTTTCCAAAAATGGCTTAGTGGGATCACAAATTCAAGATGACCTTAACGATCCATTTGTGAATGAACATTGGGTACATATCTAATACTCTAAGGAGGGCCTCAAACATATGTTTTCATCCCTTAAATGTGGTATTTTGTGTGCATAATGGTCCAATATACTACATGCAATGGCATGCAAGGAAATATCTTGTAACTTGGTAAACATTGGGCATGGTTTATAGTATGAATGTTTCAAAATTATGATATGACTAATCCAATGACTAATATAAAAAAATGGAAGAATAGGAAACTATAACTCTATTATGAAATTAATTTAATGAAATTTAATAGGTGATTGATTGGTATTATCTAGATGAATAATGTTTAGGATTTGATTTGTACTTATACCACACCTTTTGAAAATATCGCAAGGAAGGGTTATATAAGATAAATAGTTTAACCCAGATGTTTCAAAATATTTTTTAGTTTGGATTAATACTGAGATAAAAATAATAGATAATGAATTTGGACACCAACATCAATGTCAGTCTCTTTATGTGAATAATAGTGTCTAGTAGGATATAAAATTATTTAAGGTTTATAAATAATAGTGAAGGATATAAATCATATTTTAAGATTTCGTTAGTGTAAAGGTGATCTGGGTCATCAAAATGATACAGTCAGTACAAAGATAACTGGTTAGGCATAATGATGTGGCTAATGTGAGCCTTTCAACAAAATTAAGGTCTAGAACTAAAGGGTAGAACTTAGATTGGTATTTTTCAAGTGGACAAGAATTATATGATATATATAATAAGATTTTAGCATGTAATTTTCCCACCACACCCAACCCCTACACCCCCTCCAATCCATTTAATCTAGTGATGCATAAGGATGAAATTACTAGATTAAAGGAAAGAAATGTGTACATGGGTGTGTACAACACACCTTGCCTTTGATTAAGCCCCAGTGAATATTGTGCTGGTTTATTACGTATAACTAAGAGCATGTTATAGTATAAATAAGTTCATGTAATCTAAAATTGAATAATTTAAATGATTCATAAGTAAAGAGAGAAAGGAATGAGTACACATGTGTTGATGCAACCATGTCACCCCTTAATACTTTGCTTTGGTAAATATGATTCCTTATGAATTATTTTAGGTGAGAGTGGTTCACAACTAAACATTCGATAATTAAAAACGAAACTTGGAGGGTATTTATGACCCCAATCTAGAGTAAGGGTGAGATAGGATATGACCATTGAAATTAGTAAATATCAATCATTTCACTAAAGTGAATGTATAATAAACATCAAAATATGTGGTAAAAAAGTCAACCTAAAAATGGAAGTAGTTATAAGGTCTTTAATGGAATCGAATCTCTACCACACTACTCAAATGAACCAAATTCTATAGACAAGAATGGTTGAAAATAATTATTGTTAAAAATGGTGCTTATTTTAGTAAAAATATTTTGAATATGTATTATAAATTTTAGGTGCACTTGTATGGCACATGTAACTCCAATGAGTGTCAAGCTAAAAAACCTGTCAAAATTTTACCTCTATTTTATAAGTATGAATAATATATGTCTCAAATATGAATAAATTTATCCCAAATATATAAGAAGATAGTTTCAAATGTATACAATTTAGACCCAACTGTACATCTATATCATGTAAATTATTTTTGATTCAGCTAACTATTTATGTGTGGATTCATATATCTATGACATGCCCTCACTAAATTATAAAATTTCAATGTGTGAAAAGTAAGGAGAGTAAGGGATTATATATGTGTGTCAATGAAAACATGTTCTTCCTTGGTAAATATTTTAGTAAAAATTCTTTCTTATAAAGTATTAGAAGTGAGACAATTTCAAAACTAAACCTTTAAGATTTGAATACAAAACCTAGAAGATAATTATGCCCCCAATCTAGTGAAAAGGAAATTTGTGATATTGACATTGATATCTATAAATTTCAATCACAAAACTCAAGTAAATATATAATAATAACCAAACTAAGTTGTATAACCAATTGATCAAGCAAAATGTAAATAGTGATAAGGCCACTGATGGTGTTGAATATCAATCATACTATTCAAAGGATCCAATTGGTACAAATAAGAAAGGATCAAAATAATGGTTCTTAGTAAAAATGGTGTTTCTTGGTAAAATTATTTGAATATTCATTTACAAATTTTGGTGCACTTTCATTACATATGCACTAATAATGTCCCTCAAGTTGAAGTATATATCAAAATGTATCCTCTAATTTATAAAAATGTATAATATATATCTAAAATATGACAAACTCTATCCCAAAACTATTAAAAGAATTAGTGCCAAATGTATACAATTTTGACCTAAGTGTATATTTGAATCATGTAAATTATTTCAAAGTCTTATAATTGTGTGTGAGGTGTCATACATCTCTGACATGCCCCAATTAATATTCCAAATGTGTAAATATTATTCATTTTGAATCATTATAGATGAGAGACATTCAAAACTAAACCTTAGATATGTGAAGAGTAATCTTAGATAGTAATTATTCCCCCAATCTAGTGTAAGGGTGAATTGTGACATGACCATTGACAAATTGAAAATAAGTCAAAACTTATAACAAATTAGTGGTTAATTATTACTTATTATTTAAGTTATTTAGAAAACTCAACCCTTTAATCTAATTTAGAATTTACATTAGAAAAACCCTAAAAGGTTAAATCATTTGGTGAACCTAACTTACTTTGAATATTGATTCAAACCCTAGTTTACATTAATTCGAATTTTTGTGTAATAAATCAAGCCTGAATACTTCTAATTTTATGATTTTTTTAGATAACCTAGATAATTAGATTAGTTTTATATTAGGTTTTCAAGTTATTTGAATTAAATTTATATTTTTTGCAAATAAGCCATAGATTCACAAAAATGCAACCCTAGATCACCCTAGGGAATACATTTCCTATAGTTACTCAGTCTTAATTTACATCTTATTACCATCATTATCATGATGGAGATTTTCTTTCAATTCATGGTATAAATACTCGTACCTTGATTAATTTTTTTTTCACAAAGTATTTGTAGAAACGTACCCATGCATGTTACTCCTATCATAGATTTATTTCGAGATTAACTTGTTTTAAATATTGGTCCTCCATCATACAAGTCCCAATTTTATATGGATCATTACTATATGGATCAATTTGAGTTACATTTAGTTCACTAGATGATATAGGGCTTAGACGACTCCTTTTGTTTCACCTCCACCTAGACCACTTGATTATATATTCTCCCATAACACCTCTACTACTAGTGCTTAGTAAATAGTAGATCATGTGGTTCAAGTTATCACTAAGCAAAATAGGGTGCCTTCTAAACCTATACAAGAGAATCATAACCCTACCATTCCTCCTCATCCCAAACACACTATAATGGGACCTACAAATTATCGAAGAGAATTTGATATAGTGGATTAGTTGAGAATTACACCAATCAAAATATCTATATTAAAATTACTTCAAAAAGCAAAAATCTTCAAATATATAATGTTTCAAACACATAATCAAACATCTATACCTCATGATACTCAACCATCCTATTTTTCATCTATCATGAATACTATCAAGGATGTGGGGGATTTGATATATTTTTCCAATGAGGACTTGCCTTCATAATTAGTAATTGATTAGAATTTGCCTTTTCTCATTCAGCATCAAATCAATAACAAAACTATTAAATGAGTTCTCACTGAAAAATGCTTAGGAAGTAATATATGTAACCTCATATTTATACAAACCATAAGGGTTGATATGCCATCTGTTCAAAAATAAATACAATAATATCTAAGGGTTTGATGACATTCATAGATAGATAATGGATTTAATCTCATTGGACATTACATTGGGAGCAAAAACATTATCTACAACCTTTTAGTTGATGCACATTATAACTTTCTACTTGGGATACCTTAGTATATGTTATGGATGTTATACCTTCCACTCTTCATAGATGTGAAAAACTTTTGCATGACATGTACCTATACAAATGTCTAATAGATAATAATCCATTTAGATGTAAAATCATTGAATATCTTACACCAAGTAAATCATTAGATGAGACACCTCATGTTATCATCAATCCCCCACCTCATAGGATTCCCATTAAGAAGATGAATACATATGAGGTAGGGGAGTATAGTAACTATGTTCATATACCACCTTCAAAAAAATTTATAGGATAAATATACTCACTAATGATAGAGGAACAACCTCTCCCATCAAAATTACCTTCACTGATGATAGAGGAACAATTTTTCACAGTACAAACATACTCACCAAGGATAGATGATGAGATCCTTATAACCCAATTACCACTAATTATTAATTTAGAAGAGGTTTACATACATAATTCTAACACATATTTACATGCCACTATAGAGGATGATCAAACACACATAGATATTTATTATTATTTATGTGGATTGAGTCCTACACCAATAGACCTAGGAGAATACAAAGATAATTTAGAGGCACTTATACCTTGACCTACACTAGTAACATCACTTGTTTAAGATGATGTAGCTATGAGACCCCATACATAGCTATAGTTAGTATCATATCCCTTGTTATATTCAACACATATGATCACATCAATGGATATTTATTAAGTCATACGGATTCAAGTAGGGAGTTTAGAAGACATACCACACCAGATCCTTCAACTACTACTTGATAGAGGATTGATGTTATTACCCATAATCTATCATACTTTAGTTAGCATATTTTGACCACAAGAATGGTAACCCCTTTTCCACTTTCATAGACTCATGGGACATGATATAGACACACTATCAATAATACTATATAAAATAAATAAATTTAAGGCTTAGGGCACTATCCATATCATACAACCTCCACCTCCATATGAACTACCACCACTAGTGATATGAGGTACTTCAAGATATAAACACCATGATACACCATTATCGACACATATATTTATGAGATTGATCCATTCACTATACATATCTTTAAAACAATCATATATCTTCCCCATGTGGCTATAGATGAGGATTTGATCCTGATACTTTCACTTTGGTATTTTTACACAACATTATTTATTAAAAGAGTGAGCTACATCATGTTATAAACTATTAAGATTTCATTTGACATATTTCACTACCAATTCCATGTATCCCCAATGTAGCCAGTACATTATTATTCATTTTGAGTATAGACACTCATATACAGGATACACTTATTGGTAAATGGTTATAGGTAATAGATGCCACAATAAATTAGTCAAATAGATGCTTGTCATTGACTCATGACAGATACATGGCTTACATCTTACATGATGACACATATGAAAACCATAGGTTTCAGAATGATACTATTGAGTAGCATCTTATAGATTTGAACAACATGCCATTTGGATGCATAAAATCTAGACTCATGCCAAGAAAAAGGCCCCACTCATACATATAGATTGGTACAATGATCATGATGATGATGACTTGCTTGAGTTTGGATAGGTTCAATATCTGACACTAGATAATATTCCAACAAATCCACCATTTGGCTATCCATATCCCATGGACGTGCTCTTGGGTCTATAGAGACATTACACTTTGCTTGTATATTATTTCATTTAATTTTACAATATTTACTTATACATGCTTATTCTCTCTCTCATTCCTTTTAGACAGTTTATTTTCATTCATTTGTACATAGCTCATATCTAAAAAATACAAAAGCAATATAACATGTAAAAATATAAAAACATTCAAATATTACACCAAAAACACAAAATTTATGTATTGTATGCATTATTATGTTTCCATTTATATTACTTACCAAATATTACATATGCTAGCTATCTTAGTATAGTCAATTTTATCATACATATATGCTTCATTTCTTCTTGGAGAGTGATTGTAAATTCCATATAGGACTCCAATCCAATATACTAATCTAGACTTGATATCATCTACCCACTAGGGGAATATACACTGATCCATGTTTATTCACTTGAAACATCCACCCAGTCATGGGCATCTCATACATTTCTATCCTTACATTCTATACATTCCAATTTATGCATTGATATATCTTGATATTGATAATAACTACTCATACTTAGATTTTTTTTACTATCACTAGTTTAGGCATAGTATATGTACATCCTAACATTTACATAGATTTGTATTACACAGTTATACATGCTTTCATTTCTATCTTTCCTAGTTTATACTTGATTTTGTTTCATATGCTTATTCTATTTGAGGTAATTTGAATATGCCATTAATCTTTGTCTCTATGCCACTTCTTTGTTTGTATTCCTTGGACATGTGCCCAGGTATCTTGTGTGTGATTTCTTGATTGTATATGTGGACATTTGAACATTTCCTTATATGTGTCTCTAATCTAAATTACTTGTTTATTTCATATGTAGACATTTAAACATGCCCTTTTATGTATTCATTCTCATATTTAATGTCATGTGCCCATGTCCCTTGTATTATGGCCCATTGGCCTACTTGTGCATGCCTCGTGTGTTTTGTATGTATGATTTTTTTAATGCGTCTTCACCATGACACTGATCTTTACTTGTTATGTAGATTAGTTTTTTGATTCTATGAGGGACCTCATGCATCTACCCTTGCTAATTGGATTTCATGATGGACATAATGCCCTATTCTCATTATTAACTACTTAGAGTTATTTTAACATGCATTGATTACATATGTTGACACTTTTATGCAATGCTAGATTAGAACATGTATCTCACATTACATACATATTCTTAGATTTGTTTACGTTCTGATGTTATATTTTCACATTGTATTGGAATATCACATAGCTATCATGTACTCTCTATCTAACCCATTGTTTAGAGTTATTTTATTTTGAGGATAGTTATTGCATAGGCTAACAAATAATTTTAAAAGAGGGGGAATTTACAAGGGTTTGTCATGGAGATCAAGCTCATACATTTTTATTCACAGATCATTTTCAGCACAAAAGCTCAATTTTAACGATTAGACACATGAAAAAATAAGAACACAAAAAGGAATCTAGATTACTCAAATTTCTAACCAGACAAACAATAGTGCCTAGATTGGGACACTAATACCACATCGAACTACTATCCACTACATGGCACTACTATTCAGTAGCCCTAACTTTAGGGTAGTCTAGATTAGTCACAAAAATACATTAGGTACAATACATATTAGCATAATTACAATCATATTTTTAACATCTATGTTCAATTTTTTCTCAGATACACTCATTTTATCTCATATTCATAATAGTTGCTTAGTTTAGGGGCAACATGCATAGCATGATCACTCCAAATCAGTTTAGATCCATATATATAATTAATACATACTTAGTTTAGAATTAATATATTCGTAAATCAAATTTGGGGCATGTGATCATCACATAGGTTCCATATGCTTAGTTACACATAAGTTAATAATATATAATGGAAAACTCCATGTCATTCTTTATATTATATACACTTTACATCATATTCTAAGTTTTCCCTAGTTTCATACCTTACTCCATATTTAGTGGTTGGTATTCTTGAGTAGCCTAGAGTTACCTAATTTCTATGAGTAGCTACAGAAATGACATACATAATTAGATATACCTAATTAGATACTTTTATCACTTTAGATAGTTCATTTTTATATGCATATACTACACATAGATGGGAAATTATAGATTCATAGCCCGCTTGGGTTCCTGATCCACCCACAAGAGAGGATTAGACACACTTACAATCTTACCCAAGTTATTCATAGGTCATGATCCACCAGGGAGGAGTGAGCAATGATGGAGTCAAAATCAGATTGAATTATTGGGCCACCCACATATGAGGATTGATCAAGCTATCATCTCATTCAAAAATATTCAACAATTTTATCAATATGCACTCTCACATGCATAGGTTGTCACTAGGTTCATTCATTGGGTTGCATACCCAATGAGGTGTATTTGTTCATTTCCTCTTTCTTGTCTCTTTACTAGGTTACATCATTCAACATAGTCTTTTTCTTTTGATAATCTCTTAAGTAAGGACTAATTTTTTCATGTTTCATTGTAGGTCATTACTTTCCATCATGTTTCACATGTGCAAACCTAACTTCACATACTCAAACTCAACTACATGGGCTTCACTTCCTAGGTAAGTCTAAGTATGCTTCTTTTTCCTTTATACTAGACATTATGCTTTGCTTCATTTATATAATTAATTTTGTCAGGGGGGGAGGAATGTAATCACCTAAAATTGGTATTTCAATGCTAAGAGTGTTTATTGAGATAGCCTATTCCTAACTTATCCCAAGACCTATCCTACAACATTTATCACACTTGTCTAGCTATTGTGTAGACCACACACATCTTCTATCAGCTCAAACATATACCCAAAATTGCATTTATAGATCCCAACCCAATGTGCCAAGAAGTCTACCAACTTGATACTAGTTCCACATTAAGGACACTAAAGCCACATGATGCTAGTGTCCTCAACTTGGTGCTAGTGTCCCTTTCCTTAACTTTCTTGAATAAATATATTTTCAAACATATTCCCCTTTTAAGGCTAGCCTAAGTACATTTTATTATCTTCACAAGCTATAATATCTATAAATACAAGACCATTTGACCTCGATAGATTAACTGGAAAAGAAATGTAAAAATCTTATTTAAATAAGAAACAAATTGAAAAAAATCAAGATAATTGATTGCTATTCTACCCTACTTTTACATACTACCATCTATAGCTACACTAATCCAAGATTTTAGATATGTCAAATCTCAAGCACAACCATGGCATTCAAGGCCACTCTCATTCTAGTATTCACTTGCACTTCTACCTAGCACTAGGTGAGATAACAAAATTGGGCTTGATCCCTCTTCAGAGTATTGGTATGTAGGCAAATATCTTCATAACAGGGTGTTAAGGATGTCTAGCCTATCCTAATAACAAAAACACATTTCTAGCTCATGTCATACTTGTAAGTAAGATTAAGGTTTGTACACTAAATTAGATGTTATAGGCATAATACAAAATTTTAGATTTCATGCATGTAGGAATATAACCTAGAAACATAGGAAATGTGCTACCAAAAAATAGGAACAGTCTTGTAATGAGTACTCTAGTGACATTTTGAGGTTAGTAGATCAACATGGTGCTACTATCCAGGTGGGTACTACTATCTAGTGAATATTAAACTCAGGGACCATGTTGATGACATTAAAACTTGTCTAGAACCTATTTTTTAGAACCCATATCTTTTTTTATAGTCATTTTAGATATAAGTATCTATTTTCAAATATTTATCACTATTTTTAGAAAGTCAAAATAATTCAAAATTTATCATAAATCAAGGTTTAATTATTTCATATTATTTAACTAATTTAGATAAATCAACCCTTTAATGAAACTTAGGATTTACATTAGTAAAACCCTAAAAGTTTAAATCATTTATGCTGAATAATTTTTATATTTTTGATTTATTAGATTGATTTTTTATTTTCTTAGAATACTTAACCTTTTAGAGATTTTTCTTTTTTCTTTTTTTGTTTTCAAAATATGTATAAGGAAAATTCTAGCCTATGATCCTATCTAATGGATGGTAATAGGAAGATTTGAAATCAAAATATGTTACATCAAAATGGTGATATTTCCAAGGAGCATGTATAGGTTTCATATCTATAACTATAGATTTTGTGGTACTCTGTGTATGTCTCATAGGAACCTTTGGTCATGACATGCTAAGAAAAGGAGGAGTGGTTCTTGGAATCTATTATGTAATGCTATGTTTTTTTATTCAATGTGAATATAACTAGACCATGTTTATTTTATCTTATCAACTAGGTGGAGCATGTAGTTGTAGATAAGGAATCTATTGAGACCATTGTGTATATATGGTGTAATGGTCTCTTAGGTATTGGCCATATAGGAAATGGGATTTCCTATTTATTTCCCTTTCATACATGATTAACCTTAGAGTAAACCTCTCTTGTATAAGTGGGTGTTCATATGAAATTCTAGAAATTGTAATTACCCTATTAGTATGAATGTATTTGATACACTTGTTCATTATGGAAGGTATCACATGGGTTATATGTATATACCATTATCCAAATAATATATCAATTATTATCATGTATTTTTATTATGGAAAAGGTAGTGATCACATGTGTTGGACCAAATTTTAAAGTAAATTAACTCTCATCAATAACCTACTATGATGTCCCATCAAATGCTCTAATCATTTTGGTCAAAGGGATAAATCATCATGTGTATATCCAAAATGTTTATGTAATTTCATGATACATATGCTATCAGTTGAAACATTATAAACCATAACACTATGCATATGTTGATGATTGAGGTATGGTATAATAAATAATGAGTGAATATCTCAATCATCATCGGCAATTTCACTATCATCAAATGTAATAGAAAGTATCTAGATCATAGGAGGTATAGTATGTATAAGTGTGCCAATAATCACATATAATGGATGACCATCATAAAGTGTGGGATGATGTGCATGATATTCCATTTACACTTCTATATTTTTCTTATAATGATATTGTAGTCAATCAATAAACATATTTTAGTTTTGATGGTCACCAGGTTGTGACCCTAAATCCTATAAAGGATAATCAAAGGTAAGATGTTAATTTTCAATAAGGTCTTGGATCTTTCATTTTATGGTATAACATATTTTTTTAGAATTCCTATAACCTTGGTGATATTCACAACATGAATTAACATCATATCATTTTGGTATATGTCAACTCGTATCAATCTCTTTATGAGGAGGAAGAAATATGAGATGACACTACACAATCTTATCATGTAACAAAGTTGGAGACTCATTTAATCATTCAAATTACCTCTTAGTTTCAATGTATAAGATAATATTATTAGGCTATTGTGTAACTCCATTAACATTTCTTGTTGTTTTATTTTTAAGCTATGTATGTTTTACCTTATAACTTGATTTGATATGTAACTTGGTAGTAGTTATAGTCAATGTGATTGATAAATATTAAATATTTTTATATTAAATAATTATTTCATTTCAAAATCTCATACAATATGTCATAATTCATAAAAATATTTAAATTTATTTAATATAATAGACTCGTGTAATAATGTATGAAAAATTTGTTTAAATGTGTCTTAAAGCTCTTTATCTACCATTGGATTTGTAATTATGGCCAGCATTATTTTGTACCATTAATCATATTTGTTAAGAGGTTCATTATTTGATTGTTTCATCCTAGTAATTTGTATATATGACATATTTTTCATGATGTTTATAGAGAAATGTGCTAGAAATTGATCCACTCAAGGTTTGACTGATTTTAGATATTTTATTGGTAAATAATAGACCCATCATAAAGCATAATATTTTAGGATCCTAGGAAATAATTTGGTTAATAATTTATATCTTGAAGCATAATCAAAGTTTGATGCATATAAATACTGAAGATGTTGTTTAATATCACCCTTTCCATCATTAGATGTGAACTTGGGTGCAACAAAACCTATTGGCATAGGGTGAAAAAAAATCTATGGTGCTATAGGATTATTTAATACATCTCATGAATAAATAAAATGAGTTGATTTCAAATGATTTTTTTCAATTTTCAAAGCCTTATATTTCAAATCTTGAATAACTTTGAGAAGATTTTGCACACTAGACCCATTGTTATTTGGATTTGAGATTTGACAAGCCATCAAATAAGATAAAAAACCACGTGTTTATGTATGGATTGAAACTAGTAATTTAGTTGAAATATTAATTATTCCCATGGAGGGTGTAGTAAGAGTACCACCATCTAAGGTATCACCATTATTGGAGGTGTATTCATTAGCCTTAACATGTTTATTAATTTATTCTTGTGTAGCATGCAAGAGTGCATTAATTAATTATTAATTTATATTTAGATAATTAAGTCTAAATTATCTTCAAGTTTAAAACAATATTTCTAAATATTTTATGTATTTTAAAAATTCAAATAAAGGTGCCAAATGTAATGGAAAATTTCAAATCCAAAATTACTAAAATAAGAAAACCTAGAATTCTAAATATCATAGATAAAGCTAAGATTTTCACGATAAGACACAAAGGTCGAGTTCACCAAATGTTAATCCTTTTCTAAATTTGTGTTTAGATAAATAATGTTTAAGGGTTTATAATGTCCTAATAAAATGGACTAATAAAACTATTTTAAATAAGTTTAATTAAGTAAACTTAGAAAACACAATATATTGAATTTGAAAATTACCAAAAATAGAAAGTACAATGCCAGTTGATATTATGATAATTGAGACACAAATAAGAGATAATACAAATTTGGTTTTTGTATGTGTAGGTGGATCTAATACGTACATGTGTAGTAAAAGGTAAGTTTATGCTTAGGATTATGTCATCAAATTCTATAAAAATCTATATTCCTAGATGATATCATCGATTTATGCACACTAGCATCGATGCTACTATCCACGGATGGATGTTTTTGACATAAAATAAATATTTATTGTATTTATAATTGACTACATGTACCTTTTAGGGTTTTATGTCACCTTTCTTTTGATGTGTCTAGATCATGTGCAGAGGATAAGTTTGACTCTCTCTCTCTCTCTCTCTCTCTCTCTCTCTATATATATATATATATATATATATATATATATATATATATATATATATATATATATATATATATATATATATATATAAACCATAATTATTCACCTTAGGGAATGTCACATTCACAATAATGGGCTAGTGGGATCACAAATTTGAGTTGATCTTGATGATAACTTTGTCAGTTAATGTTACCTACATATCTAATAATCCAAGGAAGGCATCATATATTTATAGTTCTCCCTTATTTGTGGGCTTATGTGTCTACAATGGTGCAATATGATTTATGTAAGGGCATGTAGTGATATAGATTTTAACTTGACAAATAATATACATGGGATATTATTTGAATGATTTATACCTGTAATGTGAATTATCTTATGACTCATATATAAATGGGGAAGAATAGGGTAGTAAAACTCAGTTATGTGATTGATTGAACGACTTGAATAAGTGTTGGCTTGGTATTTTATAGATGAATAATGATTATGATTTGGTTTTTATTTATGCTAAAAATTTTCAAAGTATCTAATGGAATGGTTAGATAATAAAAATAAACCGATACATATATTTTCAAATATTTTTAATTTAGATTAATTTTGAGCAACATACACTAGATAATGAATTTGGAAACTAGCATCAATGCTAGTATACCTATGCAAACAATAGTGCCAAGAAGGGAATAAAATAGTTGAAGGCTAATAACTAAAAGTGAAGGATATAATCATACTTTAATATTTACATAGTGTACAAGGGAAAACTATCATAATAACCATAGGCTTGGTCCATAATATAAGTAATGAGGCATAGTCAAATGGAGATATATGAACCTTTTGGAATTAGGAAGGTCTAGAAATGACTGGTAGATCCCTAATTATATTTTCAAGTGTACAAGAGTGAGATGATATATATAATCATATTTTAGTATCTGTCACCATATGTATATTTCACACACTTCTCTTTTATCCACATTTCTTCTACAGATCTAGACACCCATACTTTCTATAAGTCAACTATAAGAATTTTGTATTTCATGTCTAAAATATTCATTATTATAATTAGACTATTTCAAAATCATAATATCAATATTACTATATTTGAGAAGGTCCTATCAGAATCATATCTATATGGAATTATGTAGGCATACAAACATGACATACCTACCCCAATTGTAAACAATGGTGATTTTTTAAATTGAAATCATCTTTATGGGTTGGTGCATACATTTCATACTTAATTTGGTGTGATAAAATACCCAAATTGTATCATATAAATACACATTATGTTCAATCCTATTAGATCATATAGAAATTTGAAGTAATCAATTATAAATCCTATTATTTCACTTTAAAATTCAAAGGGACTACCATAAACATTCTAATTAAGAAATAAATTACAATAAGATTGACCTATCCAAGCCTAAAGCACCTAAGGCAAGACATTTTTTCATTTTCCATGTGTCAAAAGTTAGATTATATGTTGAATTCCAAAAATGGTCACCATTTCATGCACACCTAAAGACGAAAACTATGTGTGGTTTGAGTTTAATATTAAGAGTATTGGATATATATGCAATGCTTAGCCATTTGTTTTTGAGGGGTTGAGATTTAATCAATTCACCATATTCCCTTTATATAGAACTAAACCCAATATTGAATGAATACCTATGGGTTTGAAGATAAAGAAACAATTTTATTCATATATATCCAACTAGGAGCCCTTGATATATGAATATATGAATTAATTTTTAAACTTGCATTCTATTAGGATTTTATTGCCAAATTGTGGTAAAATAGTGCAAACAAGGGTGAGAGATCTACTCATTTATATTATAATTAAAATGCAAAAAAATACATTTTGTTTTATGAATTTTTTTCATAATCTTATATATGCTATAGATATTTAATTCTAGTAAAAAAACATATTTGAATTGGTACAAGTGTAGGCTCTAGATTATTAGGATATCTTTCTTCATTATAGCATAGTCCTCTTTTTTAACTAAGCATCATGGTTATTATTAAATTGACCTTCCTCCCTTTCATAAAAGGACCCATAGTGGTTGAGTAGAGTAATTTTGTAGCCAACGTGTTTAAAATTAAGGTCAAACCTTCAATGTTCGACCTTACTACATATCATATTGAATTCAAACCTAGTTAGGTACTACTAAAATCGTATAAATTCAAAGGTGAAGTGTAGAATTGACAATTTTAAATTTTATTTTTTCTCATGTTTAGGCATGAATTGATTTTTATTATCTTGATTTTATTTTCAACATTAAATTTTTTTATTCAAAAATTTTACACCATGTAAAAATAATAAGTAAAATAAAGAGTCCTTAGAAAATTGTAATAAAATGTAATTATGTCAAACTGGAAATTGAAATGAAAAATACTTATATATTATATTAAGATGTAGAAGAATTTATTTATTTATTTATTTGTGATTAAATATACTTACATCAAATTTAAAATTTAGTGAAAAATATTTATATATTATATTAAGACATAGAAGAACTTCTTTCTTTCTTTCTTTTTATGCTAGCAATATTTGTAGGTTGTTAAATATTTTTGAATGCCTTCCTTTGTTCACATGTTTATGCACCAAATGATTTTTCTAATTTTTATTTTATTTTCCACATTAATTTTTTTATTCTCAAATTTGCATCATGTAAAAATAATAGGTAAAATAAAGAATCGTTAGAAAAATTTGTTAAAATGTAATTACATAAAATTGAAAAATGAAATGAAAAATACTTGTTTATTATAATAAATTATATAAATCTCTCTCTCTCTCTCTCTCTCTCTCTCTATATATATATATATATATATATATATATATATATATATATATATATATATATATATATATATATAATTATTTCTTTTGTGGGATTATAATCATATTTGAAATGGACTTACACACTCATAACATTAAGGGTCTAAATAAATTAGATGGTATTAAGAAAATAAGATTGTTAAAGTATGGTAGAAAAAATATAAAATAAAATGGGGAACATTTAATTAGGGGTTAGAGGGAAAAAAATATCACCTAAAGTTTAGTCATCCCCACTATAATACTTTTACACAATCACTAGACTTTGACTTGTGAGGAGTTCATTTATTCTTTTCTTCCTGTAGTGACCTCACCCCCCATCAACCCACTATATGCCAAAGATAGTAAACAAAGTAACATTTGTAAATTTACCTAGCTATACATGAGATCACTTTATAATAGTGCAAAATTCATTTTTGTATTGATTTTGTAAATTTAAATATTTTAATCCACTTTTTATGAAACATGTAAAGAAAGGAATAAATCAATGAGAGAATGAATAATTCAATATTTAAATACCTAAAAATTTTAGGGTTGTCATCCACATGCCAGAAAATGTTCTATTATTTATCAACAATAATGATGATAAAGAATATTCACAACTTATAAAATGTGAATGAATGACTCAACATTATTATTTGATAGTAACATATGAATAACATAGCAAAAAGAGTACATAAAAGGGTTTTGTTTGAGCCATACCAAATAAAATTTATTTTAGTTGGAATGAAAGTAAAAAATTTCATTCAAAAAAAAAAAACTTGTATTCCTATGTGAATGAAAAACCTAAAATAGTTTCATCCATGTACATATAAATATTATGTATCACCAAACATTTTTAGGTTTTTCAAGGTAGGTTTTGGGAAACATTAATTTTTAGATAAATTTAATGTAGTTTGGTTGATACACAAAATAATTACATTTTGTGTTATGTGAATGGAAACCTTAATTTGATACAAATATAATAATTTTTACTAATATGTGCGTGAAAAACTTTGGGGCTTACATCCACAAACTGGTGAATTTTTCATCTTCTAACCCATGACCTGAATGTAAATATGAATGTGACAATTATATTAAGCATACAATGATATGAATTCAGAAAAAACTATAGGGTTTCCATTGAAAAATCAACAAATTTTGAGTCATATATTAATGAAAACATGAGAACAATATGGGTTCAAATATGTGTAATGTTTCATCCCTCCAATAAGAATTTGCCAACATGGGAATATAATGCATAATAATAGTAATAATAATAATAATAATAATAATAATAATAATAATAATAATAATAATAATAATAATAATAACAACAATCAAACAAAAAGAGAAACAACATAGTTGTGGTTTCATTTATAGGTAATACAACTCTATGTAATGTTTCATCAATCTATTAATAAATAAGTAAATGATTATTTAGATGTGAAGATACACTAAAAACCATGAACATAAAAGATAGAATAACAATAATTTTCATCCCTCCATTCTACTGATGAAAATTCCTCTGCAAAATGTTGCAATGTCAAGAACTTTTAGGGGGGTTCCATGTCTATTTTATGGGAGGAGGTATGTGAAAAGGTATAGAGAGATGTTTGTTGATGTAACATTCCTTCACTACATTAACATAACAATAATAATTTAATCATATGTAGATACATGCAAAAAAATTCAAAATCAAAGAGTAAAACAAAAGAATAGGAATGTATAAGGCATGCATCCAAAAGTAGGAACATACAAGGCACAATAACCATAATAGCCATGTGAAAATATAAATAATTAAGAATGTTTATTGGTGGTGTACATGGTGAAATCATATTTTCACATTAATGTATAAAAAACCCATCTAGTAATTTGGAAAATGGCGGTGGCTTCCACATTGGTGAGTTATTCATTTTCCATCCTGAATTCAAATTGAATAAATAACATAACAGAGTGAATGAAAAATATATGAAGAACAAATATGTCATTCCATTAACATACCAGTAAACATTTACTTGGATGTTAATGCATAAAAAAAAACATTAATATAGAAAGTACAATATAAATAACAACCAAGTGAAAATAAATAAAACAATGTTGTCCATTTAATTATAGGAAAACATTTCCATTGCTTCATTGTACTTAGTATAAATCCTTTGCATAATGTAACATGGTCAATAAGTTTTAGGTAGGTTCCATCTATTTTAGGGAAGGAGGCATGTGAAATGTTAGGGAGAGATAATATTTTGTGGCATGTGTGGTGGCGTAAATTTTCCCAATTAATGGAAAAAATCCCACTGAGCTATCTTAAAAATGGCACTCCCTTCCACATTAATGAGCCATGTGTATTCCAACATGGCACTTCATTTCATATTAATGAAATGTATATATTTTATTATTTGGCTTACATGTCAAAATCATAATCCAATGATAAAGTAACGTGTTCTTTTAAAAATTATTGTTGGTCCCTTGTGTCCTAATGATCAATGGGACTAAAAATATGCCTTAAAATTGTATGTCATAGGGAACTTTGTCATTCTACTTCTAGAGTGTCAATTCTCCTCCTAGACAATATTTTTGAAATTAGAAAACATTGAACTATCTAAATGGAATTTTTTATACTATGAGGTGTCATAATATGAAAGATGTGTGACCCAAAATTAAGGGTCCCAACTACTAGTCCCCTTCCCCTAACATATCATTTTTTTGGGTGTGTCATCATGTTTTAAATGGCTTTACATACCCCTAAAAATAGAGGTATCAAAAACTCTCTATTGGTTTGTTGTTTTCATTGATGTCAAAAGGGTGCATCATGTAAAAGCATAATGGTCATTGATGTCAAAGGTCTATTTGGTCAAGTACCTGAGTATGGCAGTGGCATAGAGAGAGTGTTGATCAATAAGTGAGTATTGTGGATATGAGTAGACTATTGATAGTGTGTTCTTGGTTGGTAGCATACTGTTGTCAAAGGTTATTAGTGATCAAGGTTGATGTTTTCATGAGATAATTTTAAAACAAGAGAGAATTTGAAAGAAACTAATGTATTATGGTTTCATGAAAGTATAGGTCATTTATGCCAATATTGATGTAAAGGCTGATGTTAAAGGTGTATCATGTAAAGATTTACTATGTTTGATATCAAGAAGCATTTTGTAATGGTTGATGTCAAACATAACTAAGGATAGAAAGTAGTATGTGATATGTCAAGGTATATAAAAGAAAAGGTGCATGAATGAAGAGTGTCATCATAAGAAGAGAAAAATGTGGTCATGAGAGTTGTCATGAGTAAGGTCATTCATGAAAGAAAGAGTGTTGCATGTATGAGAATTATCATGAATGTTGTGAGCATGGAAGGTACATGCCATGAAAGAGTGCTTGATGACAACTAATGTCTACAAAGGAAACATAGTGTATGAAGAGGTCTGTAAAAGTCATTTATGTCATGATATGAAGAGTGATTCAAAACTTGAAAGCTTTGGTTGAAAGATAATTCAAGAAACAAGAAAAATACAATTCAAATGATGTTATCTCTAAGAAGAGATGTTTTATTGATCAAATTTGTAGACCCAAACATATGCTTATCTCTGAGAAGAGATGTCTGATTTCAATTTTAGGTTCCATATTAATTTATACATGTTTTGAAGATGGGGGGAGGATGTGTAAGGTCACCAATCTTGAGGGAGATGAATTTGTTCGACTTCCATGATTTACAACAATACAGAATTTGAGGAATTACTATTTTTATAAACTTACTATTTTTATACTACACTACTAAAATTGAAATTTAGGGCACATCCATTAGGTTTTTGGGGGACAAACTTCATCGATCAAATCTCCATGCCATCTCACCACATTCTCCTCATTATTAGCTTTCCAATGGTTCAAATGGTGATTCAATTGGAGGTACGATGCAAACATTATGGCTCCCAAAATTTTTGTCATCAATTGGGGTAGACCCATCATCTGAATTATTGCCTAAATTGTTGCCCAGGTCATTCCTCCCTCCTTGAGAAGCAATGGTCCCCATTGCATCAATATTTTTCATCATGTGTGGTAGTTGTACTTTGATTTGATTCTTGATGCAAAATTGGAATGGACTATGATTTATGGAACTGTGTAGGGCTAAATTATTCACCATTTCTATCTGACCATCATTCTATGGATGGAAGGTCATGAACTTCTTCAGCTTCATATCTATTTGATTCTATTATTGTGTTGTTTATGTAGTCAAGGATACAACATCAGCCCTTTTGGATTCTTATGGCTCGACAACCATGAGAACAAATTTCTTGGCACTAATTAGAGAGATAGATGTAGAAGGTGGTACCTTTGGTACCCTGTAGCACTGTGTTCCAAGAGTGAGAGTAATCCTTTGAGTTCTTGATTCATATATGCCACATCGATCATACATGAATGGTTGACAAAAGAGTACATCACAAACATCTAGATTGACCACATCACGTAAGGCCTCATCTTGGGAAGGTTTTATTGCATATGATAGAAGACATTGGTGGGTGACATAGAGGTTTCTCCCTAGACTCAACCATCCAATACTGTATGGATCTAGGTGAGGCTTCATGGATATATTTAGGCTTTTCACAACATTATTAGATATTAAATTATTTTGACTTCCACTATCAAGAATGAAATGTAGAGGCTTACCTTTCACCCATAACTTAGAGTGAAACAACCTTTCTTTGTCATCTAGCCTCTCCTCATGGGTCTGTGATGAAGGAACAATGGCTTCAAGCTCAGAATCTATAATCTCTTCTTCAACCTCTTCAACTGTAGGGCCTGTATGAGGTAGAGTAGTGGATGTTGAGGATTGTGACTCAAAAATCAAGGACTCGATGGCTCAAAATTCTTCTTTAGAGTGAGTTCCATATTTGTGATAATCACACAACTTCCCAGTCTTTCCTTCCTTTTTCTTCCAATTTTGTCCTTTTGTTTGACCTTATTTATCAATTTTCCATTTTGAAGGCTGACTCTTTATATTTATTCTTCCATGCTTTTGCTCAATCTTCATTGCAAACTTATATGCTTCACCAAGGGTTTCCAAATTAAAGAGTTCCATTTCTCCTCGTATGTACCATTGTAGTCTACCATGATATTTGAGAACCTTGTGTTTCTCACTTTCTTATATGCCCAATCTCATAGATAGAGAATGAAAAATGTCAGTGTAATCTTGAACAAATTGTTCCTTACCTTAGCAAAGTTATTGCCACTCTATATACAGATCATCATATGCTCTAATGGGGTAGTATTCTTCCTTTACATCTTCCATGAAATCATCCTAGGTAGGTTCCATCTGAAGGCCAATATCATCTACACTGAATGTATTTTTGTACACTTCCCACTAATTTATTACAGGCAATGATGCTTTCAAAAGAGTAAAAGTGATCTTCCCTTTATCGATGAATTTATTTATAGAAAAATAAGATGACAATTGATCCAACCAATTTTTTACTTTATCAGCATTTTTTTTCCTTAAAATTTAGGGATATAAAAATTCACCTGAACCTTGAAGGGTGTTGTGGCACTGAAAGGATGTGTGGGTATGAATAAGGAGCCAAAAATTCCCATTGAGATTTGTTGGAGAATTTGAGTAAATTGTTGTAGCATATATGCTTGCTAGTATTGGAGGGATTTATTCACCATTTCCTTGAATGGATCAGATGTCTCAGTGTTGTCTACCATTTGAAGTCATTTAGAGTGAATAGGTGGATAGTCTGCTGGTTCTATTTTCCACCCAAGCTTCCTGTAATCTGACTTCATCCTTGGGATCATACACTCTAAGGATAAACCACTCTAATACCACTTATAAAAAGCTTGAAATATTTGGTTGAAAGATAATTCAAGAAATAAAAACAATATAATTCAAATAATGTTATCTCTGAGAAGAGATATTTTATTGATCAAATTTGTAGACCCAAACTTATGCTTATCTCTTAGAAGGGATGTCTGATTTCCATTTTGGGTTACATATTCATTTATACATATTTTAAAGATGGGGGAGAGGATGTGTAATTTCACCAATCTCAAGGGAGATGAATTGGTTTAACTTCCATGATTTACAACAATACAAAATTTGAGGAATTACTATTTTTAGAAACTTACTATTTTTAGACTACACTACTAAAATTGAAATTTAGGGCACTTTCATTAGGTTTTTAGGGGTAAAACTTCATAAAAAAAATATCCATGCAATCTCACCACAATATCCTCATTATTATCTTTCCAACGGTTTAAACGGTGAGTTAATTAGAGCTATGGTGCAAAAGTTATGGCTCCCAGAAGTTTTGTCATCAATTGGGGTAGACTCGTCACTTGACTTGTCACTTGAATTGTTGCCCAGATCAAAGAGGTATGTGTATATGAATGTATGTGCATATTGCATCATATTCATGGCATGAATAATTTTAGGATGAGCCATAAGAAGGAAAGATAGTGAAGTTAATGAACAAAGGTATGTAATGTGATAATGAGCATTGGGAGAGCATTATCTTCAAGGATATGAAATATTATTTCATAAAAAATAGAATGGTGTAGTGATGTGAGTCTGTTATGATGTCTTATTTACACATTTTTTATATTTTATTTAGGTCATGATATGGAAGGAATAGGTCAAGGTGTCAAGTGCATTAAAATTTTGAGCCTAGTCATGGCATGGTGAAGGTATGAGCTAGTGGCATGATGCGATGAAATAACTAAATCATGTGATACATTGTTAAGGTTTTGTGATCATGAGAATAATGTGTGTATATTCTTATTATTTTTTCCAAGTGAGTCTTTGAAGGTAGCTCCTTCAGTCTTGGTCTATACCGAGACCATTCTTTAGCTCCATATAGCCTAATGAAGTATGAGGATTATATTTCAAGGTGAATGTGTGAATGATATCATGGATATATGTAATTCAAGGGTTTGTAGGAGTGACCATGAAGTATGAGGTTATGGTTTGTATGAAATGTCATGGAAAGTGCTTTTGAGGTCTCTCAAGCACACAAAATGAAGGTATGCAAACCCAAGAAGGAATTTAAGGTGTTCATTATCATGTGTAATCCTTGCATGGGAACCTGATATGTTAAGGAGATATGTGTAAGGATCCTATATAAGATCTATGGGTAATGGTTTTGGATTTAAGGGTTATTCCTTTATGAATAACCATTAACACCAAAACCTGTGCTAAACTTCTCTAAAACCCTAATAAGGACTTGATGTTAAATATATTGGTCAACTCAGCTCATAATTGACTCAAATTCCTAGATAATAAATTGGACATTTTATTCAAATCTCCTAGCTACCTCTAGGTGGTGGTGGTTAGTTAGATGAGTGGGAAAATGCATAGTTACAGGCTTATTTGTCAAGAAATTATTTTAGCTCTCAAAAGTTGTATTACTCAAGAAGAGCAATGGATTGAAGAATAATATAGATAATAATAGTATATGCCTATAATTATTTATATATTTTTCCACCCTTGAATTGTGTTAAATTGGTCATCCAAGTTAGCTAGTCGTAGACATACCTAATGATGTGAATAGTGATAAACCCAAGCAAAGATGAGAAGATACACTTGAGGGTATAACCATGTTAGTTTGATGCAATAAAGTGAATGAAGAGTTTATTTATAAATTTTAATTAATTTTTATTATTTAAATAAGTTTTTGAGATCATTTAATATAGTCAAACATCTCTCACAAAAATAACCTATCTAGTTCAGATAAGACTATGTGATATAGGGTCAAGAAATTGATTTGCAAGACAAATATTTTCCATTATACCATATAATATTTGTATCTTTGGATGGTATATATATTTCATAGGATAATTTATATTCCTCAAGATTCATTAAAAGTTTCTACATAAGTGTTCTACGTCCAAGTCACCATGACTGGTCATTGAGGTAAATTGGCAGTTCTAAGTGAGTAAGTTGCAGAGATGTTATTGAGCCTTTATCTCATGATTGAAATTGTTTCAATAATTTTGGTATGATCTTAAGGTCATGTATAATATTTATAAATGTTCTAATTTTCATCATTTAATAACTTAAGAGTGTTTAATCTTCATTTTTTCAAGACATACTTTTGAGGTATATTGGCCTAATAAGATAATTTCTCTTAAAAGAGGTTTCATGGTATGAAAAAAAGAGAGAAAGGTATAACCAAGAATGAATTAGGTTATTAAAATTAATTTAATAAGTTATTTAATGGTTTTTATCTATTGTATATAACCATCTAGGCCCAAAAAGATCAATATTTCATGTTAAGAGGATACACCTAATGCAATTAGGTCTCCATGAGGCCTAAAAAATAAGTGAGTCCTATTTGAGTTGTTGTAGACAAAAAGAGGTAAAAATATAATTTTAATAATGTTTTAAATATTTTATAATACCTATTATATGGTTAAACTAAGAGGCTAATGGTGTGTGGCTGACCAAGTGGTGTGTAACCATGAGTATAGTATCTATATAGGGTATTTTAGGCCTTTTTGGATAAGTAGAGAGAAAGAGAATGGATTGATAAATAAATAAGAATAATAAGTTTATGTAACATGTTTCAAAATATAAGGATAGATTTTATAATCATTTCATGAAGATCATATAGGTTCTCTACATCTAAAGATCATGTTCATATGACCTATTCAATCTTGAAGAGGGTTAGTTGAGTGAAGAAGCCTAGAGGCATTTTTTAGAGAGATCAAGAGGATTAACATTAAAGGAATTATTATCATATGTTGAGTGGATATTAGAGTTACATAATATATGTGTTCCTAATATATGATAGTGGATATATTTTATATAGAGCAGATAGAGATCTGATTAGAAGAGTAGAAGAAAGAAGTGTGATTGGATGAGTTGGTGCTTGGTCAAAGAGGGAGTTGAAGATTCATTATAGGTTGGTGCTTGAAAAATTGTCCTTAAATTAGTTTATTCTTTGTAAATATGGTGTTATATCTTCCTTTTAGGCTGGTGCTTATATAAATGTCCTTTTATTGAGTTGGTGCTTAGTTATAGGGGGTTGTAACCTCCTAGCAAGCGGGTGATTGTTAAAGTCAAGTGGGTACTTGATAAATTTTGGGTTAGTGATCCATGTTGGGTTGGTGATCAACTAAATTTGATAAATTTTCTTATAGTATAGTTTGTACAAGATTTATTTTAGTTATGTTAACTCCCCATGAGGGTTTCCCACATATGTGATGTGTTATCTTGTTTCATGCTCATGTGATTGTTTCTTAATGTATT
The DNA here is from genome assembly GCA_037957365.1 of Torreya grandis. NCBI lineage: Eukaryota > Viridiplantae > Streptophyta > Pinopsida > Cupressales > Taxaceae > Torreya > Torreya grandis. The sequence continues at coordinate 13,720 of JARHVA010008286.1, read as the reverse complement.
GTTAGATCACTAAGATGATTTGAATAATTCATGAATGTTCAAGGGTAATTGGTTGAATTTTTTTGAAGACTAATTAATCCCCCACCTTAGTCCTTATGCTTTCAATAATTTTTACCAAATCTTGGTCCTTTGAATCTAGACTAATAGTTTGAAGGAGATCATTAAATCAAAAACATGTCTAGTCAACAACTACAAGGATGTTTCTCAACCAATAAGGATCCTCTCTTCAATGGGAATAACTATGAATTTTGGAGAATCATAATGAATACCTATCTAATTCACTTCACCTTCTACACCATCAACTTGAGCAACAAGAAATAAGGTAAGTGAGAACAACTCTAAGGAAATCAATGTCATTATATGTGGTATTTTAGAGGTAGAATTTGTAAAGGTCATATATTGTGATATAGCCAAATAGATTTTGGAAAATTTATAAACCATTTATGAAGGAGACACAAAATTCAAGTTGGTAAAGTTTTAGACCCACCTAAGGTAATTTGAAATTCTGAGAATGAAGGAGGATGAAAATATTGCATATTATCTGTTAAGAGTAGATGAAGTGGCAAATCTCATCAAAGGTCTAGGAGAGAAGTTGGAAGAATCAATTATAGTTCAAACTGTATTAATATCCCTAACATATAATTTTAATTCAAAGGTGTCTATTGTGGAAGATATCAAATATCTTAACATACTTTAGATGGATAAGCTTCATGGCATCTTGACTGCCTATGAAATGAGAACAAGTGATGGAAAATCTTCCAAGAAGGAAGTTGCTTTCAAATCTAAGAAAAAATCACAAAATAGTAAGGTCAAGGGAGATGTTGACACATACATTGATGATGATAAGTTAGAATCCATGTTTGTTAGAAAACTAAGAAAAAGATTAGGTAAATGCAAAGGTAAATTACAATTTAAACACTTTAACTATGGCAAGATTGGTGACTTTGCCTTTAAATGTCCTAACAAGGATAAGGCTAAGCATGATTAGAAACATGATGAAGATAATTGTGTTGATAAAAATATTTATATACCTGATAAGAGAATTTTTTTTAGGAAGTATGAAGGTAATAAAGGGTCATTCAATAATAATAGAAGTTTCTATACCAAAGAAGATAATAGCTCATCTGATGTAAGTGACACAAGTACATCTGATAGTGATGATGATAGAAATGATCTTGAAATTAATCAAACCTTATTCATGGATATAGAAATAGATAAGTCTATTTTTAAAAAGGGAAAATTCTTATGGATGATGAAGAAGAGGCTAAAATAAAACATGATGAATAATTGGTGAGTTATCTAGAGGATTTAAAGTTTCAAAGAAAGAAGAATCTAAAATTTAGATCATTGGTTAAGAGTTATGAGGATCAAATCAATCTCTTTGAATATAGAATAAGTAATAGCACCAATGAACATGAGGAGATCATTGAATAATTGGAAACCTAGATTTAGATTATCTATGCAAGTCTTAACACCAAGGAGGAGGAATGCACCAAGTTTGGAATAGGTAAAATTGGATCAAGCAATAGTTAAGTTGAAGACACATTATAAATTTGAAAAGAGTACTAAAGTTCATGGTCATATTTTTAGTATTAAAACATCTCAACATGAAAAGATAGGTCTGCATTCAAAGAAGGACAAAAAGATAACAAGGAAAATCAAACTACAAAGACCTATGCAAAAAACTCTCAAATCTGAGTCTCAAAGTGATCATCAACAAGTCAAGAGTACCAACATGAGATTCAACATGAAGAAACCAATCAAGCAGCCTAATATAATGAGGTATTATAATTATTTCAATGGTTATTATGTTTCTTGTCATATATTTGGTCATAGAGTAAGTAATTGTAGAATCATCTCAAGGGATGACCTATCATGGGACCATGGGATAAGGATTGATCAGTCCAGAGGTAAGTATAGTAAATTTTTTTTATATATTTTTCATAATATGGTACACATTGTAAGATTATGTCCAAATAGATTTATAAGGTGTTCAAAACATAAGAAGGTACATGGAACTCATATAATTCATAATAGAGTTAGAAGGTGCTCAAAACTTAAGAAGGTACATGGAAGTCATATAATTCATAATAAGGGTCAAAATTGGTATGAAATCCAAATAATGTGAGGACTTATCATATTGAGTCCAAGTGTTAAGATGGATTATTTTCTAAAGTATATCAAGGATTAGGAGTGAAGGAATGTCAAGAACACTCTTTATCTACATATATTAACAAGGTAATCAAAGAGAATAAGAAGGATGCTAAGTTGGATAGTTTGAATGATTTAGTTAATCTTAAAAGGATTCTAAGGAGGGACTATTAGTCTCATAATTGAAATATGGCCAAGAATAATGATTTGGATATCTAGGAATATCTTGAGTTTACGATGTTTTGAGATCCCTATGGAAAGGGGTGATTTCATTAGGTTTCATGGAGACACTTTTTTATCAGTAAAAGCATGAGATTTTTGTCAAATAAGGATTCATTTTGAAAGGATTATAGGTTTTATATGTTACAAGTTGTTTTATTTATATATTTTATGTATATGACAAGATGAAAGGAGTTTTGGTTAGTATGAGCATTGATTTTGTAGATCAATTCATGAGGAGCCATGTTATGGGATTCAAGTCTGAGTATAGGATTGTGTCTAGAGACATATGGAATATGGATTGGTTTTCAAGACCAATATGGTCATAGAGACAAGTTGGATGTTATTGACATAGATAGAAGCATGATAAAAGCTTGTTTAGTTTATTTGTATATGAGAGGTAAGTAAAAAATTATTTTGTGTTTTTAATAGTTGATAACTTTATTTGTGTTGAGAATTGGTATTAGTATCAAGATGATTGAAGGAATATGAGGATAGTTTGATAGTTTTGATGAATAAAGTTATGATCATAAGATGTGAACTAAATGGGGATACCCTAATTATTTAGTTGGTGTCAGAGGTGGGGTAGCCTAGTGAGTGATCAAGAGTCTGATCTATATATATCATATGAAGGATAATGTGAGTGCTCTTGTGTAACTAAATTAATCTAAAGAAGGTATGTATAGATTTAGGGGGATAGTTGTAGATATTTGTTGTGAAGTGTTAAGATAGTGATGGAGAATTTAAAAGTATGATTTCTTGAATTACTATTCAAATTTTCCAAAAGTTATCTACAATAATTGGTATGAGCCTAAGGTGAGATTTTTTTCAAAATTTCATTGTGTTATATATTGAATTTTAGGTCCAATGATCATATGGTAGTTTTTGGATGACCCTATGTCATTAATTTCAAAAGGGGGAGAATGAGAAGATGATAAAGTACCATTTTTAAGTAATTTCATATTGTAGTTTCTTTTCCATCAATGTGTTCCTCATCAATGACAAATGGGGAGTTTGTTGTCATGTTGTTCCCATTCATGTCAAAAGGTTGCATCATGTAAAATTATAATGGTCATTGATGTCAAAGGTATATTTGGTCAATTTATTGAGCATGATAGTGTAATAAAGAATGTGTTGATCAGTTAGTGAATATTATGGATATGAGTATCCTATTGAGAATGTGTTTTTAGTTAGCAAAATGATGTTTTTAAAGGTGATTAGTGATCAAGGTTGATGTTGTCATGAGAGAATTTGAACTAAAGAGATAATTTGAAGAAAACTAATGTATTATGGTTGTGTGAAAGTATAGGTAATTAATGCCAAGATTGATGTCAAAGGTAACTAATGACAGATGGTAGTATGTGATATGTCAAGGTATATGAAAGAATAGGTGCATGAGATAAGAGTGTCATCATAAGAAGAGAAGAGTGTGGTCATGAGATTTTTCATGACTAAGGTGATTAAATAAGGAAAGAGTGTTGCATAGATGAGATTTATTGTGAATGTTGAGAACATGGAAGGTATAGGTCCTAGAAGAGTGTTTGAAGACAAATAATGACTACAAAGGAAGCATAGTATATGAAGAGGTCTATAAAAATCATTGATGTCATGATATGAAGAGGTATGTGTAGAGGAATGTATGTGAATAGTGTGTCATAATCATGACATGAAGATTTTCAAGGTAAGCCATGTGAAGGAAGCATAGTGAAATAAATGAACAAAGGTATGTAATGTGACAATGAGCATTGAGAGAGCATTATTATTGAGGTTGTGAAATATTGTTGTCATCATATATAGAATGGTTTGGTGAAATGAGTGTGTTATAATGTCTTATGTCATATTTTTTATGTTTTGTTGAGGTCATGACATGAAAGGAACATGTCAAGGTGTCAAGTGCATTAAAAACTTGAGCTTAGTCATGGCATCTTAAAGGTATGAGCTAGTGGTATGATGAGCTAAGTGAACTAAGGCATGTGAGAGGTTATTAAGGTTTTGTGAGAATGATAATAATGTTTGGATGCACTTAAAAGTGTTTCAAAGTGATCCTTTGAAAGTAATTCCTTCAATCCTGGTCTACACCTAAACCATTCTTTAGCCCTATCAAGCCTAATGAAGCATGAGGATTAGATTTTAAGGTGAATGTGTGAATTAGATCATGGATAGATGTAATTAAATTTTTTTTAGGAGTGATAATGAATTATAAGGTTATGGTTTATAGGAAAAGACAAGGAAACTATTTTTGAGGTCTCTCGAGTGCATAAAATAAAGGTATGCAAATCTGAGAAATAATTTCAAGTGTTTGTTGGCACATGTAACCTCTACATGGGAACTTAAGATATTAAGGATAGATGGGGAAGAGTCATGTGTAATATATACAAACATTTATTTTGGATTTAAGGGGTAGTCCTTTATGAACAATTATTAACACCAAAACCTATGCTAAACCTCTCTAGAACCCTCATAAGGACCTGATGTTAAAGATCATATTCAAATCATCTTAGAATAGACTAAAATGCCTATATAATAAATTAAATATTGTATTAAAGTCTCCCAAGTGCCTCTAAGTGGTGGTGATTAGTCAAATGAGAGAGAAAATGCACATTTATAGGCTTTTTGGTCAAGAAATTATTGTAGCTCTCAAAATTCATATTGGTCAAGAAGAGAAAATGGATGGAAGAAGAAGATATAGACTCACAATACATTCCTATGATGGTTTTCAGATATTTTACACCCTTAGAGTTTGATAAATTGGTCGTTTAAGTTAGTCAATCACAAACAAACCTAATGATGTGAATAATAATAAACTCATATCGAGATGAGAAGATGGATTTGAGGGTCTGTGCATGTTAGTTTGATGCAACCAAGTGCATGAAGAGTTTATTTATAAATTTTAATTCATGTTCATGATTGAAATAAGTCTTGGAGGTCAGTGAGTATGGTAAAAACATGGTCAAAAAATGACCTATCTAGTTCAATTAAGACTATCTGATATAAGGTCAATAAATTGGTCTACAAGACCAATATTTTTCATTAGACCATATGATATATATTACTAAGGATGGTATAGAGATATAATATGATCATTTACATGAATCAAGATTCATGACAAGTGTCTACATAGGTGTTGGAGTTCCAAGTCACCTTGACTGGTCTTTGAGGTTAATTGGCAGTTCTGTGTAAGTTACAAAGATGTTCTTTAGCCTTTATCTCTTAAGTGAAAGTGTTTCAAGAATTTAGGGATGATATTGAGGTCACTTATAATTTGAATAAAATTTTCTCTTTTTATTATTTAATATCTTAAGAGTGTTTAAGATTCATTTTTTCAAGACAGACTTTTGAAGTACATAGGCCTAATAAGATAGTTTGTCATAAAAAAAGTTTCATGGTACGAATGAAAGATACAGGTCTAACCAAACATGAAGGAGGTAATTATAAGTCATTTAATAAGTGATATAATTTTTTTAATTTGTTTTATAAGTCCATATAGGCCCAAGAAGATCAATATTTGAAATTAAGAGGGTAGACCTAATGCAATTAAGTGTCCATGAGGCCTAAAAGAGAAATGAGGCCAAATTGAGTTCTTGAAGAATAGAAGAGGTCTAAAGCTCATTTTAATGATCTCAAAAATATTTTACAAGACCTATCTTATGACTATCCTGAGATTTTGAATGTGTTTGGGCAATAAAGCAGTGCGTAATAATGAGTATAGTACATATTCAAGGCATTTTAGACCTATTTGGAAAAGCAGAGAGAAAGAGAATGGATTCATAAACCAATAAGCCTAAGGATGTTAGGTAACATGTTTTAAACTCTAAAGATAGAGAATATAATCATTTAATAAATATCATATATTTTTTTATACTTGAATATCAATATCATATGACCTATTTAGTTTTGAAGAGGGCTAGTTGAGCGAAGAAGCCTAGAAGCAGTTTTGAGAGAGATCAATTAGAGTAGAGTTGAAGGAATGATCATAATATGTTGAGAGGATATAAAATATGCATAAGATATATGTTTGAGATGTATGATATTGTATATAGTTAAGACAGAGTAGATAGAGAGCTGAATGGAAGAGTAGAAGAAATAAGTGTGATTGGTTGAGTTTGTGTTTGGTCAAAGAGGGAGTTGAAAATTCCTTGCAAGTTGGTGCTTCTAGAATTAGTCATGGTTGATTTGGTTATTTTTAAAGAGGTAATTGTATCTACATTACATGTTTTTTATTTTATAAGTGTCCTTTGACTAAATTGGTGCTTAGGCATAGGGGGTTGTAACCTCCTAGAAAGTGGGTGCTTACTAATGTCAAGTAGGTGCTTGATAAATTTGGGGATGCTGATCCATTTTTGGTTGGTTCTCAACTAAATTTGATAAATTATCTTATAGGATAGTTTTTCCAAGATTTTGTTTAGTGGGTTTTATTCCCCATGAGGGTTTCCCACATATGTGATGTGTTATCTTGTTTCATGCTCATGTGATTAGTTCTTGATGTATTGTTAGATTACTAAGTTACTTTGAATGATTCATGAATGTTCAAGGGTAATTGGTTGAACGTTTTTGGATCTTGATTCACTCCCCCCACATCTCATTAATTTTTATTTTAACACTCTCATTCCCTACCATGCTCTGAATTTAATTTTGACATAGGATAAAATTATCACGTATAGGTTGGGCATCATCACTATAGTTATCTTACACAAAACCTATACTTTGACTTGTGAGGTGTCTAGTTTTTATTTTTTTCCTAGAATTCCCTCACCCACCATCAACCCACTTGTATTTCAAAGATAAATAAACAAATCAACATTCTAAATCCTATCTATATATACATGAGGTCCCTTTATGATAGTGTTAAATTTATTGTTCTCGAGATTTTGCATGAATTTTTATGAAAGACATAAATAAAGGAATAAATAAATGATAGAATGAATAAAAATGTGTATTAAATATGTGATTGGTCAAATCTTAGGTGGTAATGTCAAAAATATTTAGTAATCTAAGGTGATCAAAATTCATGACTACATTGTAATCTTTTCTCTCCATAGTGTTGTTATAAAGGTTTTTCTTGTAGTTTAACAAATCATAATGGTAGTTTTTTTTTCAATTTATTAGTCATATGATGGACATGATTATTAAATTGACCTTACAATTTATTGTTTTGTGCTTCGTGGTTATTATATTTGTAAATACCCAGGGAACCAAAGTGGGGTTATATTCATTTGTATGTTCAAATGCTGAATCAATCATTAAATCCACCATTAAGATGATTTTTTTTGTTGATGAAATAATTATAGTTTGATTTCTAAGCATTTTATTTCACAATTTTTTTATCAAAGTAATAATACATCTTTCTCTATTAGTAATATTGAATAAGGATAAAGTTAATAACTTTTTGTTTTAATTAAAATACAGGGGTGTGATTCATCCATATTATCTTACCAAAATAAAATCTATGTTCATGATGGGGTTTTGAAAATTGTTCATTATACTTTGATCATGCATTTTATTCTATGTTGAAATAAATTTAACAAAAATATATAATAATATCTATGTTCATGATGAAGTAATGGAATTGTTTCATTCTATTTTGATAATTACTATTTTTTACATGGAATGAACTTGAGTAAAACTATATAATTAAATATATCATCCATTTTTAGTCATTATTTGAATTTTATTTGAGTGAACTTATGATGATGGTTTTATCTTTAACGGTGTAGTTATTTGTGTTAGTACACTATGTACTTGTCCCCACATTAATGAGGGTTTGGACATGTTATCTTACCAAACCATAAACATTCATAGTTAAAAAAATATGTATAAAAATCACCACAAATCTCCATTTGATTCATCTAAGAAGTAAAATTTTCTCAACTACTTAAATAAGGAAAGATAAACTCAAACAATTTACAATGGAAATATGGTATTTAAAATCATAGGTGTAATCTTACCTTTTCTCTTTAAAATTTTAAAAAGACATATTATAATTAAAATTTCCAATATGTGGACATTAACTACACATGTGATCTGAAAACTAGGTTTACCCTTTTACATAAATCAAGTAGTTTATAAAAAGTAGATACTAAAAATCTCAATTCTTTAAGTGAAATAGATTTGGATGAGAAATATTCTAGGAATAGATTAAAAGTTCTTAGAAAACTCTATAAACTCATTTCCCACTTAAAACTCATAATTTATTTCATTTTATACCTTTCCCATAATTAGTTCTAGTGTTACATTAATTTTTTAGCAAAACTAAATTATAAACTAAAACTCATAGCAAATTGCAAGGAAAAAGACACAAACTTGATAATGAAGTTCACCCATTTAGGGGCTACATTTTTGGGTTCATAATAATGAAAATATCCATTAAAAAGATGTAAATATCTTTAATTTTACAAACTTACTTCAAAATGGATGTGAGACCTACCAATACATGTCATCAGACCTTTAAAAGACTTTGATGATGCTTAGTAATCATCATCCACCTTTTCAAAGCACTTGTAGTACATATACCTCATATCTATACATTCAGGAATGTTTCTCCATTTAGAATATATTAAAAACTCTTAAAAATGGGCATTGTAATAATAATGAGTGTCTCTTATTATTATAGACCTGAAACTCCCAAAATAACCCATGCAACCACATTATCAAACCTTAAATGACTATAAGACTTATAAAGTAGAAGTGTATTAAAAAATATAGTTTTGGATCTCTATGTATCTATCAATACCCTAAAATGTAATTAACATCTACCTATGGTCCAAAGTCCCATACAAAAATAGGTGAAGACATTCATATTATAGGCTAGGTCTGCATGCCTATAAACAATTATCTTGCATCCATGGCCAAAAGGCCTTACACAATAGATGGCTGACCCTCATAGGTTCAAATTTGCCTTGAAAATGAAATAAATCATATTAACCCCACCTTGGGTCTCTATCCATGTACATATACATAGACATACATAAATATCTTTCTTGACCAAAAGACCTTACCAATAGAAGAAAATTTATGAAAACTAGACTCGAGTCTCCTGCATCTTTTTGTTTCTCAATCACCTCTCCCATCAGAACCTATATTTCAAGGATACAACCATTCACCATGGCCCAAAGTGCTTTTACAAAAATATATGCATCCTCCCTTTAGGACTATCTCTATTTTCCATGGCTCTAAAAGACCTCCAATAGTCATATGGTCATTTGATTGGGACTCTGTCTAAAAAATATATAGTCACGTATCAATCTTCCATTTTGGGACTATTTATTATTACCCAACCAATGGGATTTTGCAAACTGGTTTGAATCCCTTATAACATGGCATGTATTCTTTAGGGGATAAATATCCCACATTCTCTAGTGAAATATTCCTCAAAGGCTTAAAATATCCTTGAGTCTAACATATGGTTTGTGGCTTCAACCACATCTATCTAACCCTTTTTTTGGGCTTAGTTAAGAGGATTCAAGTTAACTATGAGTTGGTTATTGACAATAGTTGGCATAACTTGAACTCAATCATGACACATTGGCACTTAGGTTGAGAGTTATTTTTTTATTGATCCTTCCATATCTTGTGCTACAAGTTGGTAAATACATGGAAATAGAATGATTTGATGGCCTGAGGACCCACCATGTGGACCTCTCCAAATGCTCCTCATCCTACAAGATGCACAAAATAGTATATGGTGTTTGGTTTACAATACTAGGATTATTAGTCCCACATGCAATGTATAAACAACGTTGATGCATATATAAACAAAATTGTGTATATGGTAATACAAATATTTGGAGGCAAAGGCACTTGTCCACAAAAATAGTGTGTCAGTCCTAGATGAGGATCCCCAACCAACAAATTACTGAGGCCCATTTGTCCGATTGTGAGTGTTAAAGATCAAAGAAGAAAAAAACACTCTTTTATCATTTCACTACCATGTGTCACCTTCTAATTGGTCCACTTGGAAACCATACATGCATCCACATCAATATAGCTATGTTGACCATTTTTTAATCCAAACTTTGACTAATGATATCTAAAGCATATGGTGTATATTTTACACATTCCAATAGGCATTAGAAATATCTCAAAATGCTCTTCAACACTGTACTATTTTAAATAGATATTGGAAACTGTGAAGGATGACAAATCCTCTAGATCAAACCTCCAAAAAGAGAGGATTTTGGTCTCCAAATGTCCAAATAATCCAACTAATCCCAAAAAGATATCTCCATGAATTCTCTTCTTTACCATTGATAATATTCCTACACTTATTCCAAACAAACAAGAGCCAAAAATAACATATTAAGGAGTTATGAAGTCAATATGTCAAAATGACATAATAAAACACCATTTGGAAAACACAAGTCTACATCAATGAAAAAATACATTATAAAACTTCCCTACAAGAAGTTAACTATCTAATTAAAAGTGTAACCTGATTATGGAGATTGAAGAAAAATCATTACCCATTCTACCAAATGACCTGTTACCCAAAATAGTAATTGAATATAGGAAATTCTCTCAACTGCTGCACTACATAAATTCTAAGGTGTTATGCTTATTATCAACATCACACATGGATAATAAAAATAGTTCATGTAGATCTCCTATGTACAAGAATACCCTATATGACCTATAAATAACTTATAACATATGTATACTTGTATTTACAAACATTGTCCATCTATGGATCTTGAAAGTACATCTACATGACATGAATGATAAACATACATGTGAGTGTATAAAAAGTATACAATAAAAAAATTTCCAAAGATATAGTAGGACTTAAATGTATATGTCAAGTATAAAAACATGCAATGGATTTGTCTATCCTAAGGTTATAACTGCAAAATTCACAAATAAGAGACTCTTTACTAACCCACAAAATCTACAAGTATTTTTAAGACATATCATAAATGTGAGGAGGAAAACTAATAATTTTAAACTTACCTCAAAGTTTCCTCATTGTTGACTACTCCCTAATTCATATCTCAAAACTCATCCAACTGAGTTAGATTCCTAAAAAATTTATCATAATGGAAAACTGAAATAGGAAATAGCAATAACATCTTTCCAAACACAAGTTTATCAAATTTCTTTTCCTAGATCCAATAGTTAATCATTTTCCTAAAAATAGTGTTTTAAAAGTGATACTAAGCATACTACTCAATAATATAGTAATGCTTATGAAAAATATCTAATTAAAGCATTTTACCATTAAGGCTTGTTCCCTCTTCCTAGTTTAAATAATTGAATGAGAGGTTGGTTTCATCTTATTTAAAACTATATCTTACCAAGATTTATATGATCCATTTTTATTTTCCAAAAGGCTTAAAACAATTCCAAATCAAGGCATATTTTACTTCCAAGGTAACCCTCCACAACGAATTCAAACTAAAATTGTGCATACATAGTTACTTTGAAAATAACTTATATACTCTTATAGAACTATGAAGTGCACTTATTGAGCAATGGCTAGAAATTTGTTGATATTTCAACAAATTCCTTTTTGCTTTCGACAACTCTTAACAAATTTGTGAAACATGCAATCCATGAACCAATTAAAAACTCAAAACTCAAAGTGCAAAAACCTATTCAATTTCTTGAACAATGCCCTATTTTCCATTCCCATATCTTACCATGGAACTATTGTTTTCACTTATTACTATAATCAAGGGCATAAGCATCCATAATATGATTAGTTATCCAAAAATAAATGCTACATAACTAGTTATCAAAGACCAAAATATTGTGTCAATACCAATGTGAAATTAGATCACCATGATACCTTAATCTACATTCTGTGAAGAATGATAATAGGATTGTAAGTAATTCCTCTTGGATGTGCATCATTGAAAATGCCTTGCATTTTATCTGGCTGCATCCCAAGAAAGAAAGGTTGATCCTCTTTCAATATCATTCCAAACCATCAAGTGACAATGTGTTTGTTTATCATCCATGTCTATCCTATACTATAGGACTAGTGGTTTAAGAACCTTGGATTTTAGAAGATTTTATTCTTCTAGTGAATTGGAAAGCCTTCCAATTTTCCTTTTGCACTAGCCAACCTACATGATGAAATAAACATAATAACAATACTAAGAATCCGATATCTAAAAACTCCAAATTAAAATATATCAACAACTGAAGCAAGTCTGATATCAACCTACTCTAATAAAAAAATTGATCAAAAAACATAGTTTACCCCTTTAGATAAATCAAATACTTTTTAAAATTGAATACTAAAAATCTCAATTCCTTAAGTGAAATAGATTGGATGCAGAATATTCTAGAAATGAATGAAAAGTGCTTAAAAAAACTCTGTAAACTATTTTCCTCATTAAAAATCTTTATTTTTGTCATTTTATAACTTTCCCCTAATTAGTTATAGTGTTCCATTAATTCATTTGAAAAATTAATTCTAAAGTAAAACTCATAATGAACTTCAATGAAAAAGACACAAACTTGATAGCAGACTTCACCCATTTAGGGGCTATATTTTTGAGTCTATAATCATGAACTGATCTATTAAATAGATGTAAATATCATCAATGTTATAAACTTACATCAAAATGGATTTTATACATACAAATACGTGCCATCAAACCTTTATAAGACTTTGACAATGCTCAGTAATCATCCTCCACCTTTCTAAATCACTTGAAATACATATACCTCATCTCCGTGAATTTAGGTAAGTTTCTCCATTAAGAGAATACTTAAAAAATCTTAGAAATGGACATTATAGTAATGAGTGTCTTTAATTATTACAGACCTATAGCTCCCAAAATAACCCATTCAACAACATTATCAAACCTTCCATGGCTTTAAGTCTTAGAAAATAGAAGGATATTCAAAATTATAGTCTCATGTCTCTATATATCTACCAATACACTAAAATGTAAATAACATCCGCCTATGGTCCAAAGGCCTATACAAAAATAGGGAAAGACAATCATATTATATTCTAAGTCTACGGGCCTGAAAATAAATACCTTGCATCCATGGCCAAAAGGACTTACACCATAGATGCCTTATCCTCATAGGCTTAGGTCTACATTGTCAGTGGAAGAAACCATATTAACCCCAAAAATCAAGTATTTATCCTTGTACATATACATATAAATATGTAAATATATTCCTTAGCCAAGAGGCCTTACCAATAGAAGAAAATGTATAAAAACTAGACTCGGGTTTCCTGCATATTTTTTATTCATAGTCACCTTTCCCATTGGAACCTATGTTTTCAAGGATAGAGCCATACACCATATCCAAAAAGGACTTTACAAAAATAGATGTGTCCTACCTTTATAACTGTCTCTGTTCACCATAACTCCAAAATCCATCTAATAAGCAT